>PVHP010011115.1:0-45950 GCA_004024765.1 Zapus hudsonius
ATGCATCTTGAGTATATTTGCAGTGGCTGGAGGGCCTGGTGTGTCCAATCCCCCCCCACTCGCAAAAAATAAAACTATTTAAGAAAACTAAAAGAGAAAAATAAATTATCACCATTCAATGTCTTTTAGCAAAATAATGGCCTGTGTTCTATTTAGAGACTTCTGTTAGTTGCTACTCTGTGAAACCTGAGGTTTCATCGAGGATTTTAAAAATAAAATAAATAAACTCTCCCAAGTTCATCCTCATCCACTACAGGAGAAAATGCAGATAAGACCAGGAAATCCAGTGGTTTTAGAACTCCAGATTCATGTGCCATTGTGCATCTGGCTTTACATGGGTACTGGTCTGGCCCAATAAAATCTTTTTATAAGGAACTGAGTAGACCAAACCACTCTCATCTCTCCCTCAATCTTAGAGGTATCTCACCTCCTTTAAACAACTCAAAAAGCCCCCAAAGTCACTGGTGCAGCTACTGCTGAAGCACTGGATGCAGTCCTCTACTAATGTCCACACGTGACTCTCCTCAAGAGTCTGTCCTCTGTCCTAATCAACTAACTACTTCACTGGGACTCAACCTGTATTAACAGTGCCAACTGGGGACTGGAGATTGCTTGGCAGTTAAGTCACTCGAATACTAACAACCAGAGTTTCCCAAGTGCCCATGTAAAGCCATATACACAGAAGCGTGTGCACCTAGAGTTCATTTGTAGCAGCTGGAGGCCCTGGTGTGCCCATTCTCTCTCTCTCTCTCTCTCTCTCTCTCTCTCTCTCTCTCTCTCTCTCTCTCTCCCTCCCTCCCTCCCTCCCTCCCCTCTGTCTCTCTGCTTGCAAATAAAATTTTAAAATATAAAGTAATTTAAAAAATAGTGCCAGCTGTACTTGAGACTCCTCAGTTCACAACCCTATGCTGTTCCCACTGCTGTGACAGAACATTTTCGATAGTTCAATAACAGTGAGAGATTTTTGCCAGAGCAACTTTAAACAACATAAATCCAAAATGATGAGTTTTTAAGGATAAGCAATATTGTTTGTGACCCTGGAATAGATGTGAGTAGGGGGTAAATTGTTCTGTTCACTATTACCTGGACATGGATGCACTATCAACACCCAAGCTGACATTTTTAAAAACTCTCAAGTAACCAAAAAAAAGTACTGCTTCCTAATATCCTTTTATATGAATTTCCTCCCAGCTCAAATTTCTTTACCTTGCTCCCCCCTTTTTTTGTTTTGTTTTGTTTTTTGAGGTTAGGTCTCACTCTGGCCCAGGCGGACCTGGAATCTGGAATTCACTACTTAGTCTCAGGCTGGCCTGGAACTCATCCTACGGGGATTAAAAGTGGGCGCCACCACGCCCGGCTACTGACAAGTTTTTAAATCTTTCATAAAAGCTCCCCAGGGTTGCTCTTAAAAAATGACGGTTTAAAATCTGGGCACGGTGGCTCACACCAGCACGTGGGAGGCCTCAGAGGTAGGAGGGTCTCCATGAATCCGAGGCCACCCTGAGTCTCCATGGCGGCCTGGGCTACTTCAAAAAACAAAACAAAAAAAAAAACAAAAACAAAAAAAGATGGTTTCAACCTGGCGTGTGACCCACCCTTTTCATCCCAGCACTCGTGAGGCAAAGGCAAGAGGGTCCCTGGGAGTCTGAGGCCAGCCTGGGCTCCAGGGCGAGCTGACGCGCCGGGCGCAGTGGCGGCCCTGGGGAAGCAGAGGGAGGAGTTCCGGGAGTTCGAGGCCCTGAGACGGATTCCAGGTCAGCCTGGGCGGCAGCGAGACCCAATCTCAAAACACAAACCATAAAGCTGGCTTTTCTGCCCTTGAGCAGGCTTGACGGTCAAGGCTCAGCTCCTGCCACCCCCACCTGTTACTCCAGCACCGCCACTCTCGGGACAGGGACTCACCGACACTCAGGTGATAAAGCCTTCGGGCTTCTCGAGGTCGTCCACACGAAGGCGCCACAGGCCGCTCTGAAGGCCGCGCTTCCGCAGGGCGTCGACGCCTCACGGGGCGGAACTTCCGCCTCAGGGGCGGCGCAGCCGGTGCTTATTGGCTGCCCGGTGAGGGCGGTGCCGGGCATGCGCCTGCCGCCCTTCTCCTCGGGTCTCAACAGCTCCCTGGCCAGATTCTTCAACGACTTCATTGATGCTTAGCCCTTCTGAGCAGGGTTTCAAAGTCAAGAACACAAGGGCAAAGAGACTGAGAACATAATCTTTCTTAAGAGCAGGGAAGACAATTTCTGCCGTTTTTAGCTGCTTTTTTCCTTAGACAGTTTTATATCTGGAAGATGCTAATGACTCTAAGGGTGTGTCTTCTCCCCACAGTTGATCCTTTCTGAAAATGCCCTCATGGACCTGCCTTGAGCTTGTCATTAAAGTAGCAAATTGACAATCAAAATTAACTGTCGCCAGGCCAGGCCTTGTTAGGGTTAGGGCCTCTTGCCTCTGAAAACAAACTTTAGGCACATATACCATGTTGTGCCTTACATGGGTACTGTGTCATAGAACCTGGGCCTGCAGGCTTGGCCAGCAAGTATCTTTAACTGCTGAGCCATCTCTGTGGCACATTGGAAAGTAATTTTTATCCTCGTAAGTCAAATCTACTCATTCAAACCTAAATTGTTAGATAGTTCCTCTGTTCCAGGAACAACTATAGAGTAGTCTTTTTCTGCATAAGGACCTGCTTGGTTAGGAAATGCATTCATTACCTTTGGTTAATATTATCCACAGACCCACATTAAATTAGAACTTCATAAATACTCTTTGGTGTAAATGAGGACATAAGAATCAAAATGATTAATATGATTATAGCAAGTCCTTACATTAAGTTGAGGAAAACTCAAACCATTATTTTGCATTATCTTTAAAAAAAACTTTACTTGTTTATTTGCAATCAGAGAGAGAGAGCAAGAAGAGGGTGGTGTCATAGTCAGCCGCACAATGCTGGGATTCGCTCCACTGGAGAGACTACGTTTCCCATCAGGCTCCACGCCATGTAGTGAGAAGACTACCCTTCCGGTGGGGCACCTGAAAGACTACACTTCTCAGCAGCCTTAGCACCACATAGTGTGTTAATTCCCCTCTGGTGGGGATTCCACGCCACCAGAGAGACAACACATCCCTGCAGGCTCCTTGCCAGACAGTGAGACGACTATCCTTCTGGTGGGGCACCAAATGACTACACTTCCCAGAAGGCTTAGCGCCAGATAGTGCAAAGACTACACTTCCGGTGGGGCTTCCATACCACCAGAGAGACTACACTTCCCAGCAGGCCCAGCTAGTGCGAAGACTTCCGGTGGGGATTCCGCACCACCAGAGAGACTACGTTTCCCATCAGGCTCCATGCCAGGTAGTGAGAAGACTACCCTTCCGGTGGGGCACCTGAAAGACTACACTTCTCAGCCGGCTTAGCGTCACTTAGTGCGATGAGTACCCTTCCGGTGGGGATTCCATGCCACCAGAGAGACAACACATCCCTGCAGGCTCCGCGCTAGATAGTGAGACAACTACCCTTCTGGTGGGGCACCTGAAAGACTACACTTCCCAGGAGGTTTAGCACCAGATACTGCGAAGACTACACTTCCGGTGGGGGCTTCCATGCCACGAGAGAGACTACACTTCCCAATAGGCCCAGATAGTGTGAAGACTTCCGGTGGGGATTCCACTCCACTGGAGAGACTACGTTTCCCATCAGGCTCCACGCCATGTAGTGAGAAGACTACCCTTCCGGTGGGGCACCTGAAAGACTACACTTCTCAGCAGGCTTAGTGCCACATACTGTGTTAATTCCCCTCCAGTGGGGATTCCGCGCCACCAGAGAGACAACACATCCCTGCAGGCTCCTCGCTAGATAGTGAGACGACTACCCTTCTGGTGGGGCACCTGAAAGACTACACTTCCCAGGAGGTTTAGCACCAGATACTGCGAAGACTACACTTCCGGTGGGGGCTTCCATGCCACGAGAGAGACTACACTTCCCAATAGGCCCAGATAGTGCGAAGACTTCCAGTGGGGATTCCGCACCACCAGAGAGACTACGTTTCCCATCAGGCTCCACGCCATGTAGTGAGAAGACTACCCTTCCGGTGGGGCACCTGAAAGACTACACTTCTCAGCCAGCTTAGCGCCACTTAGCGCAATGAGTACCCTTCCGGTGGGTATTCCGAGCCACCAGAGAGACAACACATCCCTGCAGGCTCCTTGCCAGAGAGTGAGACGACTACCCTTCTGGTGGGGCACCTGAAAGACTACACTTCCCAGGAGGCTTAGCGCCAGATAGTGCGAAGACTACACTTCCAGTGGGGCTTCCATGCCACCAGAGAGACTACACTTCCCAGTAGGCCCAGATAGTGCAAAGACTTCCGTTGGGGATTCCGCACCACCAGAGACTATGTTTCCCATCAGGCTCCACGCTAGGTAGAGAGAAGACTACCCTTCTGGTGGGGCACCTGAAAGACTACACTTTTCAGCGGGCTTAGCGCCACATAGCACGTTAATTCCCCTCTGGTGGGGATTCCGTGCCACAAGAGACAATACTTCCCTGCAGGCTCCTCACCAGATAGTGAGACGACTACACTTCCCAGCAGGCTTAGCGCCAGATAGTGCGAAGACTACACTTCCGGTGGGGATTCCATGTCACCAGAGAGACTACACTTCCCAGCAGGCCCAGAGAGTGCAAAGACTTCTGGTGGGGATTCCGCACCACCAGAGAGACTACGTTTCCCATCAGGCTCCACGCCAGATAGTGAGCTCAGTACCCTTCTTGTGGGGCACCTGAAAGACTACACTTCCCAACAGGCTTAGCGTCAGATAGTTGATGAGTACCCTTCCGAGTAACCCTAACCCTAACCCTATTCCACCCAGAGGGCTCTGTAGTCAAATGACAATCTTTAAATACATGAATCTAGGGGCTTGAAAGATGGTTCAGTGTTGAGGGCGCTTGCCTGCAAAGCCTAAAGACCTGAGTCTGATTTCCCAGGTTGCATATAAAGCAGCATGAAGTAGGTGGTTGTGTGCACCTAGAGCACATTTAAGTGGCTTGAAGCCTTGGTGTATTCAGTCTTCTTTCTTCTTGCAAGTAAAAAAATAAATATTTAAAGAAAAATTCCTGGGCTGGAGAGATTGTTCAGCAGTTAAGACACTTGCCTCCAGTGCCTAAGGTCCCGGGGTTCAATTCCACAGGACCCATTAAGCCAGACCCACAAGGTGGTGGCTCTGGTGCGTTCTCTCTCTCTCTCTCTCTCTCTCTCTCTCTCTCTCTCTCTCTCTCTCTCTCTCTCTCTCTCTCTCTCTCTCCTCATAGAAAAATGACTAAATAAAATTTTTTAAAAATCTTAAAAAAAAAGAAAAATTCCTGGGATTTGCTTTAAGTGACTCCTCAGGACCTTGGTTTGATTCCACAGCATCACTCATGTGAAGCCATGTGCACAACATGGTACATGCATCTGGAGCTCATTTGCAGGAGCTTGAGGCCCAGGTTCTCTCTCTCTTTCTCCTTGCAAATAAATAAAGAAATAATTTTTTTTTTTACAAAATGCCATGTCTCTACATGAGCTCCTCACAAGGCACTGGAACCTGGATGAGGACCACTGCCATCAAAAGCACCCCAGTTTATCTTTTGTTCACCTGCAAAATACACACCTCACCAAACAAGGATCCACCGTGATTGACATTTCACATAGTGGTGATGGCATAAACTGCTAACCAAAGCAACCTGAGGATGCAGGGTTCACTGAGGTTCACTGCTCAGGAGCAAGAAGGGATGATACCAGCTGGTCCCATGCCCATGACAACTGGGTTCATTATTGATTTTTTAATT
The DNA here is from genome assembly GCA_004024765.1 of Zapus hudsonius. Taxonomy (NCBI): domain Eukaryota; kingdom Metazoa; phylum Chordata; class Mammalia; order Rodentia; family Dipodidae; genus Zapus; species Zapus hudsonius. Next base: position 5,816 of record PVHP010011115.1, read on the forward strand.
AAATAATTGAATAATTATTGAATTATTTTATTTATTTTCAAGCAGGGAGAAAGAGAGAGATGGAAAGGTAAGGAGCATCTCCAGCCACTGCAAACTAACTCCAGATGTATGCATCAGTGCATTTGGCTTTACATGGGTACTGGGGAGTCAAACTCAGGCCCTTAGGTTTCAAAAGTAGGTGCTTTAAACACTGACCAATCTCTCCAGCTCAAGTTTTTGTTTTCATTTTGTTTTCTAGAGGTAGACTCTTGCTCTATCCCAGGCTGAAATGGAATGCACTATCAAGTATCAGGATGATCAGGAATTCATGTCCTTCCTCCTGCCTCTGGTGCCAGAGTGCTGGGATTAAAAGCATGAACCACCATGCCTGGCTACAAACTGTCTATTTTTTAAATTGTGCATCTGTGCATGTGTGTGTGTACAAGCACAAAAGAACATCTGTGGATTCAACTTTCAAAAAGAGCTCAGGAGATGCTTTGGCCCTAAGAGAATCCACAACATTTTTATATAAAATCTTCCTTTTATTTGATCACAAGGTCACACATGTTCCCCAAATAAAGCATCATAAGTATGAATAGACAGTGTGCAATAAAAAATAAATGCCTTAAGCATGGATAAAGGTCATCTTACATATCTATATGATGGCTCACCCATATCTGAACATTTTTTTCCATTTTTCCCCTTTTGCCTTTGTTAAGAATTCAGCACCAGGACAAATATTATATTTTACTGTCTATTTTAGGAGACTTTTTCCTTCAGGGATGTGGCCATAGACTTCACCCAGGAGGATTGGAAATGCCTGGACCTTGCTCAGAAGGCCTTATGCAGGGATGTGGTATTGGAGAATTTCAGGAGCATGGTATTTCTGGGTGAGAGTATATTCTTGGCAACATTCCCAACTCATCCTTTCTTTGGGTTCCCTGATAGAGTACTTGGTCATTGAGCTCATTGTCTTTGAATGAAGTTTAAATCCTTCATGAATAAAAAAAAATTCTAAAGGTTTAGCAGGATATTTCCATAGCATTTTGTGCTTTCCTTTCTACTTTTGACAATTATGACCCTTCATTTTGGTTCCATAATGTCCAGAAATTCAAAAGTCTATAATGTTGTAACCGCATCAAAGAGCTTTTTGAATTAGATTTCATTCAGATTGGAGCTCAAGAGATGCAAACGCAAAATGCTTCCAAATATTCCTAAGAATGTGGGAGGAAATAACAGATGGGAACTCATTTACTCTATACTCTGTCAAGTCCTTTCTATCTATGTAGCAAAGACAACATTAAAAAGCCAGGATATTCCAAAGAATCCCATGAATGTGATTTGCTTCTTTCTAACACACAGGTAATATTGTTGGCAAGCCAGACATGGTTACCTGTCTACAGAATAATAAAGATCCATGGAGTGTGGAGAGAGATAAGACATAAGGAAAACAGCCTGGTATGTTGAAGTAAATGACCCAGAGCCCAGATATGGGTTCCAGCTCAAAGAGTAAGCTAGACATGAAATGGTTTTGTTGACTTCTATTTCACTAGAATGTTTCTTAATCATTTAAAATAATATCCTTTGGTTATATCCTAATATTTACATTAAAAGTTATTGGGGTTTCCTTCACTGAGTCATGTTAAAAAGAACACTAGTATGACTAGTATGTTTCATAACTGATTAATATTACTGGGCATTATTTTATATTATTAATACCTTGTTATTTGAGTATTTGTTTATATTTTTAATGAATAGAAACCTTGTATGTAGCAGTCATGTGTTGGTACCATTTTCTCCTCCCTGCCCCTAATCCACTGAGAACCTTCCTTATTGGGATTGCTGGTATGATCCATGGAATTGAGGACTATGAGTTGTACAAGAAACAGTCATTAGGGAGGGGGTTCCTCTGGATAACCCCCCACCATGGCTTTACAATCTTTCTATCACCTCTTACTCAAAGTTTCTTGAGCCACGGTAAGTGACTTTTAAGTCTTCTTTAGTGTTAAGCTCTTAACAACCTCTTGATTTCTGCTCTGGAAAGTTTTGAGCATCCTTGTCTCTGCATCACCCTGGCTCAAGTTGTGGGGCTCAATGTGGAAGCATCAAGTATATACAAAAGTTGTATGTGTAATTAAGAGAAAAGTTGCCCCAAATATAAAATAGAGATAAGAAAGTAATTTTTATTTAGGGGTCGGGGCTATTCTTTCCTATCCCAACCAGTCAGGATGCTGCTGGTGGTATAAGAACTAAAACTCCCATGCATTCCAGGCCACACAGGATAGGAACATATCACATGAGGGTCTCCAGAAAAAAGAAATAGGCAAGGGGCCAGTGGCACCACATTTATAATGTCAGCTTCAGGTATGTAAGGGAACATTTCGATTGGTTGGTAAATTTGGAGGGTGGATCCCAGAGCCCACCCACAATTTTGTGGGCACACATCTGGTCTTTGGGCTTGGAATGTAGCATGAAAGATGGTGGACCTTAGGCACCACTGTACATCTGTCTTTCTGAGGCACAACTTACAGTTCTACCAGACAGAGATAACATGTAGGCAGCATCTCCTCGTTTCCTCTGGACCTCGATCCCTGACTGAACCTGCCTAAAAGTAGTTAGCTTTCTCCTAGTCTCCTTCACTTTGATCTTAGAAATGTGCCCTTCAAAAAGGCATGTAGGGGCTAAGGGCTGGCTTAGTGGTTGAGGTGCTTGCCTGCAAGTGCAAGGCTGGTGGCCTGACTTCAATTCCCCAGTACCCATGTAGGGCCAGATGCTCAGGGTGGAACATGCAAGTGGATGGAGTTTGTTTCGGGAAGTGGGGGCCCTGGTGTAGCCATTCACTTTGTTTCTCATCTCTCTCTGGTTGAAAATAAATAAAATTATAATTTTTAAAAGGCATGTTGGTAAGTTGTGATGTGCACAATTATCTTAGTATAAAATTGTCACATCCAATCACAACCAGGTTACAGAAGGAAAGTGGTTTATGTAAGCTTATAGATTCAAGGGGTAACCCTCAATGGTGAACATAGCTAGCTCTCGTGTGCATTGTAGCAGAGAAACAATCAGAGAAACAACTCCAGCTAGAAACTATCTTACAGAGCTCAAACTACTGAGAACACACCTATTTGTGCTGGACTCAAGATCCACCACCAAATCTCATTAGAGCTGGACTCCAGGCTTGGTGCCCAACTGTGACACTCCCTGGGACCCTGATCCACCCACACATGGCTTCCAGGGCCTCTTCTGTGCTGTGACCACTGCTCACTGATCCCCAGGACAGGCCTGGGCCATGTGGAAACCAAGGGGATTCTCCCAGAATGACCACTACCGTAACCCCCACCCCACTTTCCTTGTTCATGCAACGGAGGTTGTGTGACTTGTCTAAATCATTTTTCATTTCCATCTGCAATCCTGGGGCTTCAAATGCTCTGTCTAAGCAGAGATGGAAATGATTTAGACTTTCTAAATTTTTGGCACAAAATTGTTGCATTCTCATACAAGTTTTTCTGAAGAACTGTGTCAGTATTTACCCGGCTCAGAGAAAAACATGAAATAAAATATCTGGATAATTCTATTTTCTGTTATCAATCTATAAGACTTCTCTGGGCTAGAAAGCTTTGGACACACTTGCTACATGCCTGTCTCTGGAGTTGCAAATGGACATTGCACAAAGTTTGTTGCAGCAAGTTACTGCAGTTTGTTTTTGTGACTAAAAAATGAGAAACACGTCCTATTGGAACATGTGGATTTGCTATCATTTCATATTTTTTCCTACAATGGCCTCTTGGAATCATTGGCTAACTACATTGCTTTATTCTCTTCCCTTTTTTCTGAGAAAATGAATTCTTTCTTTGCTCCAAATAAATATTCCTTTCCCAACTGATTTTTTTGGAATATCTTCAACCAATGTATGGTTTTTCCATTTATTCTCTTTATGAAATCCTTTAAAGTCCCAAATTCTTAGCATTGAACAAAATTTGAGTAATTCTTTTTCTCCTCCTGGGTCTGCTTAAATATCTAGCTGAGAACATTAAGATTTTTTTCAGCTGATATTCTGACAAAATCCCTGTGATAGAAAAATCCATATATAGTATTTTTCTGTAATTTTCCCCAGGGGAAAACAAACTTTTATTTTTCTCATTCTGGTGTCCATATTTAAGGCAATGTTAGAAGAAAGAAGCCAAGTGTGATGGCTCACACCTTTAATCCCTGCACTGGGGAGGCAGAGGAAAGAGGATTGTTGTGAGTTCCAGGGAAGCTGGGGATACATAGTGAATTCCAGGTCAGACTGGACTAGAGTGAAGTCTAACCTCGAAAAAACAAAACAACATACAAAAAAACAAACAAATTACAAATAAAAAGTAAATGGAATAAATCAGTTACAGGTGAAGCAGTAGGAAGGCAAGCCAGCCCTGACAGTCCTGCATGGTAAGTATTATTTAATATTCTACTTAGTGAATATTTATCACAAATATGAGGCACGACACTTTGTTTTTGATTTTTTACATTCCTGGAATAATCCTGTTGAAATAACCTGGTCAGGTGAGATGCAGGAGAGAAACAATTCCTTCTTCCTTCCATCATCCCCATCATCTTCTTCCAGTTTAACAGTGTGTGGAAACTCCTGGTGTGTTGCAGTCAGCTTTCTCTGTTGCTTCACAGAAAGAACTCAAAAGAAAGTGGCTTGTGGAGGAATGGGTTTATTAGGCTTAGAGATGCCAGGGGAGACTCCATCCTGGCAGGGAAAACGATGGCATGAGCAGAGGGTGGACATCACCTCCACCACAGCACTGCAAACAGCTGCAGGAAGGTGTGCCAAACGCTGGCAAGGGGAAGCTGGCTTAGAACCCCCATAAACCCGCCCCTGACAACACATCACTAGCGAGGTTGTAAAACCCAGACTGCCATCAGCTGAGGACCATCACTGAGAACATGTTCATTTGTTTGTGGGGGACACCTGGATCAAACCATGGCGTGGTGTAAGAATGACAGTAAAACTATGTTCACTTCCAAGCTTACACTTTTCCTATGTTACAGCTTCAGGGCATTCAAAATGCTCATTTTCTTCATTCATAACCATTAATTATGTATCACATTACAATGTTAGGAGTTCTTGGAATTTTCACATCTCTGGAACACCACATCTGTCCTATCTCCCTTCTCCTGACCCTTCTTTTAAACAACAAAACCTCAGTCTGAAGCCAGGCCTTCGATCCCAGCACTGGGGAGGCAGAGGCAGAATAACGACTGTGAGATTGAGGCCAGCCTTGGTTACATAGTGAATTCCTGGTAAGCCTTGTCTACAGCTACATCCTATCTTGAAAAACACTAACTACTAAATAAATAAATAAATTCATAGCATTAATAAAGACGGGATCTCACTGTACCAGAAGCTTACCTGGAATTCATACTCTAGGTCATTATGATTTTGAATTCATGGCTATCCTCTGACCCAACACTCCTGAATGCTATATATATTGTAAATATATACATATACATATACGTGTTTTTCAAGGTAGGGTCCTGTTTTAGCTCGGGCTACTTGGAATTTGCTATGTAGTCTCAGGCTGGACCAAACTCACAGCAATCCTCCTACCTCTGCCTTCCAAGTGTAAATATTAAATGTGTGGGCTACCACATCCAGCTTTTAAATAAATATATAATTTAGTCTATTTATGTGTAAACAGAGAAAGACATATATGTGTATATATATGGAGAGGGGGGTAGGTAGATGATAGATAAATAGATAGATAGATGATAGATAGATAGAAATAGATGGATAGATAGAAAATGATTGCTCCAGAGCCTCTAGTGGCTGCGAACAAACTCCAGATGTATAAGCCTCTTTGTGAATCTGCTTTACAAGGTCACTGGGGATTCAATCCTAGATCTTTAGGCTTTGAAAGCAAGTGTATCATATACAGAGATATAAATATTGATATAGTTATGGATATAGACATAGATTTGATAAGTACATTAGTCTAGGCATAGTTGTAGATATGTAGATGGACATAGAAATATATCTGTTCTCACCTTTGGTCAGAGCAGCCCTTCTGACGAGTGGGGTCAAGGATGCAAAGCTACAGTTTAGCAGTTGCCCCCTGACCTATGGGGCCATGGTATGTCAACAGCATGATGGCCAACAGGATGGAACTCGTAGAAATTAACATTTCAGGAAATACACTGATTTCTAGAAGAAAATTCACTCCTTACTGAAGGAATTTATGGAGCCAGTGTGGCTGGTTAGCATTTCAATAGTAAAAAGAAGCCACTGAAGCTCTCTCCAAAGGCCATGGGAGAGCCGACCTTGGAGGAGAGTGGGGGGTGTAGTGGGGAGATGGCAGGCCAGGGTGGGAAGTCAGGGGTGCAGGTGGGGGAAGTGGGATGCCCTGGAATCCGGGAGGAATGGTGTGGGGGGAAGCCAGCTGGGGTGGGGGAAGGACGGTGGTGGCGAGGGAGCGTGGGCAGCCCAAAGGCGTGGCGGGTCGCCACAGGAAGGGCCTCGGTCTGCACAGACCTCAGGCTCTGGTCACCCTCTCGGGACCTGTGAGCGCTGGCCGTGGCCTTCAGGTCATGTGGCTGGAGGCCATCGTGTCCTTGGAGGGAGGGCTGCGAGGGGTTCGGAAGGCCAGGCAGGGAGTCTGGCCTTCCCTGGCCAGGTCGCTCGCCCTGCCCAAGGCCGACTTGAGGGGAGGGTTAGTGTGTGAAATGAAGGCGGCTGTCGTCCTGAGCTCTGTGACTTTTTTCTGTTCACCGAGGATACGGCTGTGGAGATGCGATTGGTGGAGGTGGTCCTGCAGGAGGCGGGGGAGGTGATACTGCAGGAGGCGGAGGGGCTGCTGCAGGAGCAGGCGACCAGGTGATGACATCACAGGACACACGCCTGGTCTGTGGACATTGAAAAACTTGCCCATCAGCCTGGAACTTCATTATGCTTTGGCTGCTGAGGGTGTGATGAGGAAGGTTGTGTCTCCTTGGCTCAGGCTCCCTGATTGGCCGGCTTCAGCCACACCCAGAGGGGGTGCAGGGCCCGTCTCCATCCTGGTATGTGAGGCTCAAGACCTGCGGAGCCTTGGAAATTCCCAGCACCTTCCAGAACCTTCCAGAACCTTCTAGAACTTTCCAAAAGCTTCTTTCTTTTCAAAGAAATATATATATTTTAAGGGAAGAGAAGCCAAGAGCCAAGGATGGAGCCCCGCCGTGCCCTGGCCGCTGTCTGCATGCTGGCACTCGCCTGCGGTGAGCCGGGGCTTTTATTTTGTTAGGGGGACAAGCGAGGGGAAGGGGCTGTGTTGGGGGTTGTTTTTTATTTCCCATTTTATTTATTTTTCTCGGTTTTGGTTTTTCATTCACGGCATTCATAGGCAAGTCCCGGCTAGGCCCTGACTTTCTGGTTTGTCTTGTTTCTCGGCTGAGTCTAGGATTCGCCCGGACATGAGTGGAGGGTGTTTTTTGTTCTCAGTGGAGCCTGGAGACTTTTAAGTTTCGGGTGGGGGGCGGGGAACTCACCCGTGCCTCGTTTTCCCCCCTGCTATTGCTAATTAGTGAAAAAAAAGTTTTCACCGAGGCTTTTATTATGTAAGAGGGATCTGAGGCCAAACAGAACATTTCCAGAGTGGGGATATGCCTAACATCTGGGTAATTATGTGGGGGGAGGGCAGGGAACTCCTCCTCTGCCTCAGTTTCCCCTCTGCCAGGGGCTTTGTGTCCCCAGCGGGCAGCTGCATGGCAGCAGGGGAGGGGCGGCTGCAGCAAGCAATTAGTATGCAGAAGCACTCACCGACGCCCCTCCCCCATCCTCACCGGACACCCCTCCCCCGCCCAGCGCAGGGAGACTTCGACCTGGCTGATGCCCTGGACAACTGGCGTGAGTGACTTTGTGATCATGATTGAGCCCTGCGGGACCCTGTAGTTTTTTTTGTGTGTGTTTGTTTTTTTGGTTTGAGCCCTCTGGAGACCCATAGTCGATTTTCATTTATTTATTTGTTTGTTTTTGGTTTGACCCCGCTGGGGACCCATAGTTGCTTTTATATTTTATTAAATATTTTTTGGCTTGACCTCTCTGGAGACCCATAATCATTTTTATTTATTTATTCATTTATTTATGGTTTTACCTCTTCGGGGACCTGTAGTCGATTTTTTAAATTTTATTTATTTATTTTTTTTGGTTTAGCACTCTGGTGACCAGTAGTCCTTATTTATTTATTCATTCATTCATTTATTCATTTATGGTTTGACCTCTCTGTGGACCCATAGTAATTAATTTATTTATTTATTCATTAATTTTATTTATGTTTTATTTTCATTTGACCCTTCTGAGGACCCGTAGTTGCTTTTTAATTTAATTTAATTAATTTAATTTAATTTGGATTGAGCCCTCCCGGGACTGGTAGCTGTTCTTTTCTCTTTCCGATGCCTTCTATGCTGCCTCACCTGCGTCTGTCTGTCCGTCCATCCTCAGAACCCACCACGAAGCCAGTTCCTGGTGAGTCACCCATGGAGGCAGGGAAATACCCAGGCTCAGTGAGCTTCTGGAAGCTTCTGGAATGGAGAATTACTGTGCAGAGAACAAGGAACGAAGACGTTTTGTTTTCCCATGTTTCCCGTGACGTGTCATCCCATTGGATGTTCTTCCTTTGCTATTTTATTTAATTTTATATTTTATATATTTTATTTTAACTTACATATTTTGTTAATTTACACATTTTGTTCTTTTTTTCCGTTTTTCTTCCTTCCCCACAGGCCTGTACCCACGGCTCCCTGAGAACCCGCCCAATGCTGGTGAGAATTCCACAAGTCTTCTATAATGTTCTGCAAGAGAAGTTTTTAGAATATTCCCTGAGAGACATAAGTTTCTAGAATGTTCTGCAAGGGAAGTTTCTGGAATGTTCCCCAAGGAAGTTTCTAGAAGGTTCCGTGAGAGAGGGAAATTTCTAGAATGTTCCGTGAAGGCAGAAGCTTCTAGAATGTTCCATGAGGGAAGTTTCTAGAAAGTTCCATGAGAAATTTCTAGAAGGATCTGTGATGAAGTCAGTCTGTCCTGCCTGCAGATGTCTACCCACCACGGCCACGGCCTCCATCACCCCCGGAACATTTTGGAGGAGGTGAGTGCACATTGCTGTGACAAAACCCCTGGGGCTTCTGTGGGTCGTGTTCTGATTGGACACTTCGTCAGAGTCAGGGGTCTGGGTGTGAGCCTGTTCATCTGTCTGTCCTTCCCACAGGTCACCCAAGCGACACACATGACAGACAACACCCGGCCAGGCCCAGACCACCATCGCCTGCTGGTGAGCCGGAAGGAGCAGGGCCTGGGCAAGAAGTGACATCATTGAGGGATGCAGAGTACCCTCCCCTTTCTGTCTCTCTAATCCTGTCCTCCATGAGGGGAGTGTCTCTGCCTCTACCAGGGGGCACTGTGAAAATGGGTGCTGGCCTTTTAAGAGGCAGGGCCTGTTCAGAACGTGTTGTCATAGAAGAGGATGCAGAGGCCATGCCCCTTCCTGTCTCTACTTCCTGTCCACCATGAGGGGAGCTTGTCTGCCTGAACCAGGGGGAGCTGTAAAAATGATGGTATTGGCCCTTTAAGAGGTTGGGCCTGTGCAAGAAATAATGTCACTTTAGGGTTGCAGAGGTCTCGCCCCTTCTTACATCACTCAATCACTACTTCCTGTCCACCATGAGGTGGAGCCGTTTCACCTCTAGAAGGGGGTGCTTTGAAATTGAAAGGTTGCTGGCCCTTTAAGAGGCAGGGCATGGGCAGGAAGTGATGATATTGGGGGTTGCAAAAGCCCTGCCTCTTTCTGTGTGTCGGCTTCCTTCCACCTTGAGGGGAGTGGATCTGCCTTCCTCAGGGGGCGCTGTGGGTGGGGGAGGAAGGGGCAGGGCCTGGGCAGGAAGTGATGTCATAGAGGTCATGGGGGTGGGGCAGAGTGGGTCCCAGAGCATCACTCTCAGCACCTATGCTGAATGACATTAGGACCCACCCACCTTGAGAGGATCCATGTGATTGGCTGTTGAAAGTTCCAGAATCAAGTGTCTTCCTGTCTCCACAGGTGATGAGTTCTCAACCAATGAAAGCACGCAAGGTAAACACAGCTCCATCTCTCACCTGTCCTCACCTGTCCTCACCTGTCCTACCCACATGTCCTCCCTCACCTCTCCTCCTCACCTGTCCTCACCTATCCTCCTCACCTGTCTGCCCTCACATGTTCTCATGTGTCCTCACCTGTCTTCCTGACCTGTCCTCACCAGTCCACCCTCACCTGTCCTCCTCACCTCTCCTCCAAACCTGTCCTCACTGTCCTCACCTGTTGTGCTCACCTGTCCTCACCTGTCTTCCTCACCTGTCCACCACACCTGTCCTCACCCATCCTCCTCACCTGTTCTCACATGTACTCACCAATCCTCACCTGTCTGCCCTCACCTGTCCTCATAACCTGTCCTCCCTCACCTGCTCACATGTCCTCCCTCAGGTAACACCGTGGCGAGGATTGTGTCCCCCATTGTGTCTGTGGTGGTCGTGGCCCTACTGGGCGCCGGGGTCAGCTACTTCCGATCGGGGAGGAGGGGGACCTGCCTGCGTGGAGACCCAGGTGAGGGAAGCCCTGGCCGGAGACAGGAAGGGGCAGGGCCTCTACAGCCCTCCATTACAGTCACCTCCTGTACAGGCCTCACGGTCTGCCCCACCCATGGCACACCCTGGAGGAGGCAGAGCTGCTCCCCTCCTGCTGGAGATGCAGACAGGAAGGAGTGGGTTCACTGCAGCCCTCAATGATGTCACGTTCTCCCGTAAGACCTGCCTCTTAAATGGCCAGCATCATGAAGCACACTCTTATTTTCTGTAAGCCCTGCTATGGATTTCAATGTCAGGGAGGGTGACTGACTTTTTAAAACTTAATGTTCCCTTTTATTTATTAAATTATGTGTTTTAAGATTCACTTGGATTTCCTTGTTCGGATTTCATTTGAGATTTTCGTGAATATTCATATTTTACAACTTTTGATAATTTAAATTTCATTTGATTTATTTACATTTCATTTGCTTTTTATTTATTATTTTTTATTTACTTAACTTTCAAGAGTTTTGTGTTCTATTTATTTTTAATTGGTTTTCAAGGTTGTGTGTGACCTCGAACTCACAGCTTATGTGCATTAACTTTTATTAATTATATTAATACAATTAATAAATTAAGTTGCACATTAATTATTTCAATTTTTAATAAATTGTGAAATTAATTAATTTAATAAAGTTAATGTATTAATTTAATTAATAAAATTAAAATTTTATTGATATTTATTGCTTTTATTATATTCATATTTATATGTTGTTACTAATCATAAATTAATATTAATCAATACACTAATATATCATGTATTATATTAAATTATATATTAATATATTATTTTAAATATTAATATACATTAATATTTATTAATATAATTCTTATATTGTCTGCATGTCATGGTGACACCTGCATCCGGAATTTGCATCTATATCGATTTGAAAATAAATAAAATAAGTTTTTAAAAATTACATTAAAATAAATTAAATTTTAAACACAACTCCACAGTGAATTCCAGGTCAGCCTGAGATCCTCTCATACAAAAAGCAAAAACTAAATTTCAAATAATAAGATTTTTTTATGTTGAATTTTTAAAAATTTCATAACTTTTAACACTTTTTTGGTGAAAATATTTGAAATATTTAATAAATGAATCTAGAGAACTATCATTTTTTTTGACATTTTTTCCAGTGTCTTTTATTGTTTTCTAGAATCCGGAACTGTGTGAAGAAAATCCAGGAAAACATAAGACTATGTCCTTGGAATTTTCTGGAGAGATTTACTTACCCACAAAAAATAAAAAAAATTTTGTTCCATATTTTCTTCGTGTTACTTCATATTTTATTTTCCACCAGATACGGACATGGGTTGTTGGGTTGGTGGAAAAATATTTTAAATAATTAGAGACTATTTAAAGCACACATTTGAGGTGAATCATACACCGATTTTTAGACATTTTTAGATATATTCATATTTATAAATATATATTTATATGTATTTATATGTAAATATATTATGTGATTATTATAAATATGTTAATTATATTATTGAACTATATTGATTACATGATTAATCAATAATTAATGCTTAATAATCAGTATGTTATAATTATTAATAGTTAACATTATATTATGATTAATCATTAAAATATAATTATTGACAATTAAAATATTATTACAATTATCAATAATTATATGATTAATAATAATACCCTGCACCAGTCAATCAAGCTCAGTACAGAGTATGCTGGGGACTGAATACCAAGGTGCTGGGTACTAAGTACTGAGGGTCCTGGGTACTGAGTACCAATGGTGCTCGGGTCTGAGTGATCTCAGCTGACCAATGGGAAGACATTTTCTGGTTGCATCATCTCCCATGTTGCTCAGGGCTGCGTAATATTCGTCTGCCCTGTTCCTGGCTGTGTAATATTCCACCGTTATTATCATAATTCTTTTATTATCATTATTGCTATAATTCCAGGGATTTGTTGCACGATGCTCAGGACGCAGGTTCGAAACGTGGGTCCCGGCAGCGGCAGGTGGGGAACCCTCCACAGCACGGCTGCAGCCATGGGCGCCAGACATTGTAGATGGAACCAAGCTGCTGCCGGATGTGCAAGAGGGTTCGGCGGTGCCTTGCGGCCTCCGTGGAAATGAATTCGAGGACCTCCCGGAACGCTGGCTCTTCCTCGGGCGTCAGCGCGCGGGTCTCCCCGGGGTCAGACAACAGCTCAAAAAGCAGCGGTGGGTCATGGTCACGCACACCGGCACCCACACAGGGGCACACAGGGAGGCCGTGGCATGACCCCGCTGGTGAGAACTCGGGCGTCGCAAAGTGAACCTTCCAGACCTTTCCACCTGGAGGTTGGGAATGGACGTTAGGAATGGTTGGGCCAACAGACAGTGAAAGATGCAGCCAGGGAAAAGGAAAACCCGGATGCAAAAAAAATGTCAGGTGGGAGGGTTTGGTGGTGCAGCAGTGTTTGGGGAAACTGAGGCACTCACGGTCACGCTGGGCCCAGCGGGCGGCATGCAGTGACGTCTGGCAGTAGTGCAGGAGCACCTCGTGCGCCGAGCGGTCTGTCTGCCCGCTCAGCAGTGGCATCAGGTCCCGTCCATCAATCACCCTGCGTGGGGGCAGGGTCAGCCAATACCACCTGATGACATCATCACCCCTGACCTGCTGGAAACCCTGGGCCCTGCCCCCCCCAGGACGGCTGCAATGACGGAACAAGGAGAAGATGGAGTTTGAGTCACCTGTCACGGGGAAGTCGTCCCCCGCCAAGCGCGACTACCGTGGGGAAGATGTCCATGAGGCTTGTGGGCTCATCCGTCACGCGACCCTCCGGCAGGACCCCCGGCCAGCGGAAGATTCCGGGCACCCGTATTCCGCCCTCCCAGCCGCCCATGCCCTTGCCTCCTGTGGGGATGGACAGGAGGTGATGTCGGCAGGGACAGGAAGTGATGTCATCACAGACAGGAATATATATCATTAGGAACAGGAATTTATGCCATAGGGCACAAGATGTATATGGGACAGAAAGTGCCATCATCAGGACCTTTCTTCAGGGACACGAAGTGTTGTCATATGGGCAAGAAGTGATGTCATTGGGGAAGGAAGTGATGTCATTAAGGACAGGAAGTGACGTTATTAGAAAGAGGAGGGCACAACACCAGGCTCAGGAAACAACATCATTAGGGATAGGAACTGACATCATGAGGGACAGGAAGTGATGTCATCAGGGACAGGAATGTATGCCATAAGGGAAAGGAAGTATCAGGGACAGGAAGTAACATCATGAGGGAAAGACGTGACACCATCAGGGACAGGAAGTGTCCTTGAGGAAGGAAGTGACATCACTGAGGATAAGAAGCGGCATCATCTGAGACAGGAGGAGCCATAACCAGGGTCAGGAAAGAACATCATCCCGGTTAGGAAGTAACGACAGCCGTGGAGGTTCAGAGACGCTGTCTGAGGCCGGGAGCCCTGCTCACCCCGGAAGATGCCATTTGAGCCCCCAAGCCGCTCGTCGCCGTGTGCCACCTCCAGCCAGGCTCCATGGTCGGAGGTGAAGTAAACGAGGGTCGTGTTCCGCAGCCCCTCGCCATCCAGTGTCTCCAGGATCCGCCCTGAGAGGGAGGAGGGTGGCATCCTGGGAAGCTTCCCTGCAGGCATGGCGCCAAGCACCCTGGGCCCGCCGCTCACTCACCGACCATCCAGTCCATCTCCTGCACGTTGTCCCCGTAACGACCGTGGACGCTGGAGCCCAGGAAGCGACTCCCCGTCACCAGGGGCACATGTACGTGGTAGAACGAGGCCATGAGCAGGAAGGGCCCTTCTTTGTGCCTGGAAGATATTGAAAAACAGGCACGTTCGGGATTCTGATATCACTTCCTGTTGTGACGTCATTTCCTGTTCCCTTCTGAAAAATCACTTTCAATACACGAAAACACTAAAAGTGGTCCCTTCTGGTTTGTGGCATCACTTCCGGTTTCGAGGAACCATTGAAAGTAATCACTTTTGGCAGTGCCACATCACGTACTGTCTCCTGAAAACAGTAAAAGTGACCACTTTCGGTTTTGTGATGTCACCTCGGTTTTCTGAAAACAATAGGAGTGACCAGTTCTGGTTTTGTGACGTCACTTCCAGTACTCCAATGACACCAAAAATGGCAACCTCCAGTTTCCAGGCGTCACATCCCATCCCCTGGGTGCGGACCTGCGCAGGAAGTCGTAGGCCTCGGCAAGGAAGCGGTCATTGAGGGCCCCCAGGTCGGCGGGCTGCTCGGCCACGTGGCGCCCACGCATGAGGAAGCAGTCAGCCAGGACGATGAGGTCGGGCAGCAGCCGGGATGTGGTGGCGAGGGCAATGGCCGCCAGGCCCAGCGAGGCTAGCCCGATCCGGGGGACGCCCGGGAGCCCAAGGAGCCTTGCCGCCCACAGCGATAGCAGCCCCGCACCCGCCACCCCCGCCCACATGTTCAGGAGCCCCTGCAGCCTCGCACGCTTCTCCGACGGTTCCGCGCCCGCCACACAGTCGGCCATCATGGACAGTGGCATCCCATAGAAGGAATCGAACCCATGGCTCAGTGGGTGGTGGCACAGGTCGTCCTGGTGCTCGCAGCTCAGGCCCAGGTGCCACTTCCCTGCAGAAGATGGAGGCCATCAATCATCCCAGGGCCCGCCCCCTGGGAGGCACTTCCTGCAGCCAGGCCATCAATCATCCCAGGGCCCGCCCCCTGGAGGCACTTCCTGCAGCCAGGCCATCAATCATCCCAGAGCCCACCCCCTGGGAGGCACTTCCTGCAGCCAGGCTGTCAATCATTCCAGGGCCCACCCACAGGGACTCACTTCCTTTAGCCAGGCTGTCAATCACCCCTCAAGGCCCACCCCTGGAACTCATTTCCTCAGAATGGTTGACAGGTCAGCCATGGCAACATGGCCTCTGAGGCCACGCCCCTTGGGATGCCCTCCTCCAGGTGTGCTCCGCAGTTTCTTAGGGACACACCGACTAGCCCCGTGGCGTAGCCTTGGTCCCTGAGGATCCTCGCGAAGGTGACTTCCTGGGGCGGAAGCCCCCCGGAGCCCGCAGCCCACTGCAGGACTCGGTGACCCTGCACGGAGGTCATGCCTGACACACGTGGAAAGTGGAATTAATGGATGCTGACGTTTCCCTGGATGTTAAGTTAGCTGTTGTCATTTATTTCAATGAAAGCCCTGCCCCTTCCTGCGTCACCCCACCACTACTTCCTGTCCACAGGGAGGCAGAGCAGCTTCACCTCCACGAGGGGTAGCTGTGAAATTAGAGGGGGCTGGCCCTTTAAGACGGGAGGCATGCGGTAAACGTGATGTCATAGAAGGGATGCAGATGTCCCGCCCCTTCCTGTCTGTGTCTGCTTCCGTCTCTGCCTCCCCCAGGGTCGCTGTGGGTGGGACAGGAAGGGGCGGAGCCCGTGCAGGAAGTGACATCACCTGTGCGGATGGGGTACCTCCCAGTGAGGAGGGCAGCTCGGCTGGGCGTGCACACGGAGGCGGCAGCCAGGTGCTGGGTGAGAATCACGCCCTCACGCGCCAGGCGGTCCAGGTTGGGGGTCCTGTGGGGTTGGCCAATCATGAGCCAGGGTCGCGCACGGCCCCGCCCACCTCCCGGGTGCTTACTTGAGGGATGTGTTGCCATAGCAACCGAGGTCACCAATGCCCAGGTCATCTGCCACGAGCAGCAGGAAGTTGGGCCTCAAACTTGCGTCCTGGCCGCTGCAGGCGGAAGCCGCCAAGAATAGGACGGCACAGAGCGGGGCGGCCCAGCCAGAGCGGCTCCTGTAGGGAGATGTGAGGATCATTCCAGAACCTCCACTCCACCCCCCTCGGTTTACCTCTCCTTGGGGAGGACCTGAACTCGGGTCCCAGGGGCACCAGCCCGAGGTAGGCACAGGTGATGTTACCGTGGGCAAGTCATAGCCTCTGGGTTGGAAGCGGGTTCCAGGTTCGAATCCTCCGGAGACACCCAGTACCGAGTTCGAATTCGAATGCCAGAGACCTGGGTTTGAGTCCTCCCTGGGCTCCTGTGGAAAATGCAAAGATGGGGCTTGACTCCCTGGTGCTTGTTGAAATGGCCAGGTGCTGAGCTTGAGTCCCTGGCTGGAACGTTCAGGGTTAATTCATCTGTGTTCTGGGCGCACACTCGCCCAGCAGGCTTGAGGATGGAAATCTGGTTCTTCGGGAACATTCTGAGCATGTCTGAGGAGGAGACGCTCCTGGAGGATGGGCACAGAGTTCAAGTCCAGACATGTGTAACAGGCAACGAGAAAGATGGTTGTGAAAATAAAATAAAGGGAAAAAAATAAAAATGAAAATGAGATTTAAAAATCAAAAATTAAAATTAAAATTTTAAATAAAATTGAAATAAACATGAAAAATACAAATAAAATTGAAAAATAAACATGAAAATAAAGGTGAAAAATACAATCAACTCTCACCCACGTGGCGTAGCAGAAGGACCTCCGTCCAGGGACCCTAGGGTCTCCCCAGCCCCCACCACAGCCTGGGGCGAGGGGCTGGAGTTCTCTTCCCCATGAATCCTTCCTTCTCATGGTCTTTCCCCTCCTGCTTCTTTAGCTGAACAACATAAGTGCTGCTAATACTCTCCACGTTTTCCCCACGCTGGTGGCTGGAGAACTGAGACTCCCATGTTCCCTTAAATAAAGTCTCCCGCTATACCTTACTCGTTTGATTTTAATTCTAAATAACCTTATAGGTAAGAATCCGGGTACTCCTCACATTTTGGGGTGCATTGGAACTTTTTTAGTGTTTTGCATATTTTTTATTGTCCATAATGAGTCCATTACCTAGTGGGCAAACAATGGGCGTTCCCCCCAATTCCCCAAAGCCCTCCCTCCCCATCCCCAGTCAGCTGGACGTCCTCCTCCGTGGGCATCGGGATGTGGACAGCCCAGGACGCAGCCCGGCCTCCTCGCTGGTACAGATGACATTGGAGTTCGCATCACAGAGAAGCCAGGAAGACATCATGAACTGAGCCCTGAGTCCCGGGTGGAGGGCAGGTAAGGGGCCTGGAGCTCCATGATCAGAGCCACAAACATCTTTCCCGACAGGTATTAAACATTTGATTGGGGGAAAAAAAGAAAATGAAAACTACATGTAAAAACTGAAAAATTTAAAATTAAAAAAAATACAAATGAAACTAAAAATGAAAGATAATAAAATAAAAAATAAAAATTAAATTAAAACAAAAATAAAAAATGAAAAATATAAATGGAAATTAAAAACGAAATTAAAAAACGTAAATGAAAAATCAAAATGAAAAATAAGTCAAAAAATTCGTTGTGAGAAAATTAAAATAAATAAAAGTAAAAAAATTTAAAATCATAAAAGTTAAATCTCCGTGGGTTGAACGCGAAGCCTCTCATAGAAGATTTAATTATTTTCCTTTTTCTCATTTTTGAAGGAAAATAAAAATATCCAGGAAAGAACAGAGTTCCTTCTAGAACATTCCTGCACATGCACACATGGCTTCTCTTTTACTTCTCGAGAAAAATTTTGCAAAAAAAATAACGTCTGTGGACGATGAACCCGAAAATCCTATTTTTCACCAATTTTTAAAAAATGTATATATATATTTAGGCATATTTATTTTTTACGAGACCGCAGATTCGCGTTTTTATATAGCTGATTATTTTTTGGGTTAAAATCGCCGTTTCCGGATCTCGCGCGTGTTTTTCCTTTTGGAAAATGTAAAAGGCGGAAAATGAAATAAAATAGAAATAAAAATAATGAGAAAGAAAGCGGAATTAGTGAAAAACACCTTAAGTAAACATGGAAATAATCGGAGACAGCAGATTCGTCAAATACGGAAAATGACCTGAAAATACGCCCCGGAGATTGAATGGTTTTTGTCGATGATGTAATTTTCTGTTTTCCGTGTTTTTCTGGCGGTTTCATGCAAGGCTCCGTCCGTCAGTCCCTGCGTACGTCTGTCCGGCTGTGGGCGGCTCGCGCATGCGCACCGGGCGGGGCGGGTCTTTTTCTCCGGGGCGTTTGGATTGGTTTGTGGAGAAAGAGGCGGGAGGGCGGGGCTGCGGGGGAAGAATGAATGAGTGAATGAAAGAACGAGGGAACGAATGAATGAATGAACATCGCGGTGGCGGGCGCCTGGGGAAACCGAGGCACCGTCGGCCTGGCGTCTGCGCGCGTCCAGGCGCCGAGGCTCCTTTACGGAGGATCACCGTGCGTTTGAGAACAACCCGGGCCACAGAATGAATTGCAGGTCAGGCTGGGCTACAATGAGACCTTTCATGGGAAAAATGGAAAATAATAACGAAATCATCTGTGCAAAATCTCTGGGGTGAAGGTGTTTGGTGACGTCATGTGAGATGTTTCCAAGGTCTTAGGTCCAAGTGTTTCTGTTCATGGCAGCCACCATCGGCATTTATGTCAATCTCCATTTCAGGCAGCAAAATCAGACTTACTATGTTTTTTGTATGTTTGATTTTTTTTTGACCTATCGTTTTGCTCTATCCCAGACTAATCTGGAAGTCACTCCGTAGCCCAGGCTGGCCGCTAAATCCTGGTGATCCTCTTGCCTTTGCCTCCTGAGTACGGGGATTAGAGGTGTGCACCTTCATGCCAGGCTCAAATTTCTTTTTTTCCTACAGTGTAATATCGGTTCAGTATTCCACAAAGCGTTGCTGAGGGCACAGTGGGTCTGTGTAGCTCTCAGGAGACTGGCACACTGCGGCCACTGCCTCCAGCAATGCCGACAAGACCAGACCAGGTGGACTTTGAGACTGCATAAGCGTCACAGGCAATGTCGCAAAGAACGAGAAGTGCTGGCCATCGCCTTCTATGTCCAGTGAGTCCACTGTTTCTGAATCTAACAGATGACATCACTGGTATATGGCCTGGGGTTTGCTCTCATAGTCACAGGGAAACTTTATAGTCAAGCGGAGGAGATTTAATTGCAGATGTTTAATGCTGGAATCACAGTTCTTATTGGTGGGGTGGCCTGGGTATTAACTTCAGCAAAAGCTTGTGTGATTCCAGAAAGAATTTTATTAGAGACCCTGGCAGGGGGACTGCTCTGGGAAAACTCTGTCATTCATTTACACACACACACACACACACACACACACACACACACACACGACAGGACAGAAAAATCCTGCGTTGGACCGGGTCTGGTGTTACAGGCTGTTACCCCAGCACTTGGGAGGCAGAAGTAGGAGTATTGCCGAGAGTTCAAGGCCAGCCAATTCTACAAAGTGAATTCTAGGTCAGCCAAGGCTAGGGCCAAACCCTACCTGGAAAACAACAACAACAACAACAAAAGAAGAAAAATATTGCTTGGCAAGCTGCAATTATTTACCCCTGTGTTCCTGAAACATTCTTTAAGTGATTATATATCACCTAATACCAATAGCTTCTTGTAAGTCAGCTTAATGTGCATGTTATGTGTAGCAACTCCACCTCCATCACTGGAGTGAGCAGATTCTTCCAGTTCGTTCATGCCTCCTGTCATCCCCCATGCTGTGGAACACGCCTGCTGTTTCCACTCATGCCATGAAGTATTCGTTTAAGTGAACACTTTGTTAAGCGTGAAGGTTTTTAGCGCAAATTCATCTTAGAAAGTTTGAGGACATTGACAAAGGGAAGCTTTGAATTCTGGACCCACCAAGAGGCCTGTCGCTGCCCCAGCCAGATGCCAACCACAAAGGACCTTGTGTGGCAGGTAATGAATGTGTGTCCTCACACCGTGAGAGCACCCCAGGTTCACCTGCACACACTCTACAATGATTACATTTAGGCCTCAGACACCTTGCAACAGGGAGAGTTCTGGAAGCTGGAGAGGAGGGCAGCACTGGAATCATGGAACGTTCTGTTGTTTTCTTTCAAGTCTTAATGGGGATTGCCAGAAGACCACTGTGTTTACCAAGCACGGTGGGAATCCGGTCTTCAGGGCGCAATGTACGTGATGGTGAGGTGATGCTGTCTGCATAGCCTGACTGTGCTCCTTCCTCAGGGTCCCTGTCCCTCACTGCACATGACAAACACGGAATGACCACAGTTAGAGTGTCATATAGACACCAAGGCCAGATGGAGGTCAACACACTGGATTCCAGGTCAGCCTAGGCGACAGGGAGATCCTGCATTGAGAGAACCAAAAAAAAAAAAAAAAGATTGGAAAAATTGATTGAATTTTGTTACATTTCATTTTCATGATAGATGAAGGTGAAAATATGTTTACCCTTAACACATATTCACATGATTTCCTGGTATTTTACAATGAAAACAAGGAGGAGGATGATCTCAGTCTTAGGTAAGGATGCGGTGCTATTCTTTTCAACCAGGGTGGGTGAATGCTGCTCCCTGCCATGTTCTAGAATTCTCCACTGTCACCACTGCCAACATGGACAGGAACCAAGGCTTTTCCCAAGTCGCATATGACTTGGGAGTGCTCAGTTTCATCAGATGATTACTCCTTCCTGTCCAACCATGGAACTCCATTAAATGCGTCCATCTCCTGTAGTCAGCATGGTGTTGACCAGCCACGGGAGCATGGAGGGACATTGCAGTTCCCAGACCGTCATCTCCGTCTTCTCCCTCCCAACGCAGGAAAAGGACCCTTGGAGACGATGAACAGGAGATTCTGGAGGCAGTTGCTGAGTCCAAGGGCGCTGCGCTGGAAGACATAGAACATGCCCTCACCGCAGGCAGCCGCTGCCCTGCTCCCCAAGTCCACCGCTCCCACGAGTCAGCCAAGCCCTGATGGAGCCTTCTCTAGTCGAGGCAAAGGTAGGAGGATCGCCGTGAGTTAGAGGCCATCGGGAGACTACAGAGGGCGTTCAAGTCACGGGGGCGAGAGTGAGACCTCACCTCAAAAAATTATACCATATTATAAACCAAAATAAAATTGGTAATTGTGAATCCTTTTTGCTGGGCATGGTGGCAAGTGCATTGAATTCCAACACCTTCCAGAAGATGTGGATCCTGACGAGCTGCGGTGCAATCAACATGCCAATGATGTCCACCGCTGCATCTCCCTTGTTGGGCACTAACTGTTGGCTCTGCTCCCAGCTCCACCTACCCTAGCTCCCACCCCCATGGGCTGGCACTGAGTAGCAGCAACACTTCCTTGTACCCATCCCCACGGACAGACCATGGCTAGCCTCACGTATTTCCCACCACTCAGGACCCCCGAATGAGGCGTTCTCAGGTTGTCCCCACCCACCTTTCCCACCCACCTATCGCAGTGCAGGCTCCCCACTCCCCAGCCCCGTCAACCAATCTCCTTTTCCCTTCCCCATTCCCCAGGCCCGACCCCTTTTTTTCCTATATAGTGTAAGTCCCCCAATTGAATAAAGAACTACAATCCGCATCTGCTCGCCTGTGTCCCACCGGATCCCCCTGCGCCATTCTCCCCAGCTCTGTGGGCCCCAGCCCTGAGACAGCGGACAGCGGACAGCTCACCCCGGTTCCTGCCGCTTCTCTCTCTTTTCCCTCCTCCAATGGCCCACTGCGCCGGAGGAGATAAAGACACTCCTTGAATGAGGACCTGCGCTCATGGACCAAGGTGGACATGGCGGCTTAAATCAGCCACAGGAAGTGGGAGCAGGCCGAGGCTGCAGAGCACAAGAGGGCCTACGCTGTGGAACACATGGATAAAGGAGGACACATTTATCACCCATGTGACAGTGGACACGAGGACCTGTACCAGCAGGCATTTGTCAGAGCAGAACGTCCCAGATGACTTCAGACCTCCAGGAAGGCAACTGTTTTAGTCCCTACAATTTACTGTTCTCACAACTCTTCCTTCCCTTGGTCTTCAGTCGCAGCAGACATGCACATCCCTGGGGCACACAGCATCACTGTCTCTCACAGTCCTTCCTCTCACAGTCGGAAAAGTAGGGAACCCTGTCAGGCCCCAGGTGAGTGTGGGCAGTGGGGGACACCTGTGGGGTGGTCCACAGAACATATTGGGAACTCAGCCATCCCGTAATCCTCCAGCCTCATGTTCTGTGGCTTCACAATGACTGAGAGAAGGGTAAATTATGAATTGTAAGATCTTTCAGGGAGAGAAAGGATCAACAGAGACACCTAGTAGGGAAGGCTTCT
The DNA here is from genome assembly GCA_004024765.1 of Zapus hudsonius. Lineage (NCBI taxonomy): Eukaryota > Metazoa > Chordata > Mammalia > Rodentia > Dipodidae > Zapus > Zapus hudsonius. The sequence goes on from PVHP010011115.1 coordinate 28,481, forward strand.
AAACTCTTAGAAAGACTGTAAAATCAAGGCTCCAGCAGCTGTGGGCACTTGGCACTGGTGTGCAGCAGTAACATGCTTTATGTTCAATGAGCACTGAGTGAGTTAACACACATGGATGTGCACTTCCGTAATCAGTCTGTCCAACGGAAGGCACTAATCATTGTGTGCAACGGAATGACAGTTGGTACTCATTGCAGGAAGAATTCAATAAAGAAATCAAAATATTCTCCATGTACTGAATGTGAGAAATTGTGAAATTATCTCAGTCAATGATTACTATTGTGCCAAATGATGGCTAGACATCAAATCTTAAAGTTTATTCCAGGAAAGAGATCAAAGTTTAGCCAGGTGGGGTGGCTCATGCCTTTAATCCAAGCCCTGGGAGACACAGGGAGGAGGATGACTTCAGTTGGGGTCACACAGAGTGAATTCCAGGTCAGCCTGGGCTACAGAGAGATCCTGTCTCCAAAAATACCAAAGGACTGAAAGAAGTATGAGAGTCTGTGTTCTTACAGTGGCCCCTGGGGAGCAGTTTACACCAGACACAGGGATGCTCAATAGCTCGTCTGTGTGATGCGTTTTTATATTAACTTCATTTATTTAGTTAGTTTTGAGGTAGAATCTTCTTGTAGCCCAGGCTGCACTGTAATTCACTCTGCAGTCGTAGACTGTCCACAAAATCATCGTGATTCTCCTACCTCTAATTCGTTTATCCATCTGACCTGAGAATGTTCCTGTTTCCTTCTGTATCATGAAAGGTGCCTTGTTGTGCAGGACAGAAGATGTTCGGTGTCTCCCCTTGTGACTCAGAAATCTAAATTTTGTTGAATGTCTTTTGTCCACCAGGTGCTTTGTGAAGATCTGAGAGCACCTGACCCCTGCCGAGCAGGATAATGTCCCTGCACTGTCCTATGTTCCTCTCAACCTGATTTCAGCATGGGGGAGGGGAGGTGGGATGTCTCCATGTAACTTCCCTATTGAACATAAGAATGTCAATGTTGTAGGAAGTCAATGTCAACCTTGAATCCGCATCCACTGTCCTGAGTGGAGCAGGTGAAAATGGGGAAGGTGTGGGTCCAGTGTGGACAGGGCTGTGCCCCGTGGAGCTCAGCTGCTGAGACAGTGACAAGTCCCTTAGCCCCATCATGTCTGATCTTTTCTCCTTGTCACTTAGGAATCCACATACTGATGGGACCTGTGGTCCCAAGTTTACCCAGTAATTAATCCTAATCTGTGTCATTGGCTCTTGTTTTGCCAAGAGAAAGATGAACTGTGAGCAAATGTACCCAGAACAGCCTGCCTCTGATACCCCTGCCTCCATCAAAGCTGAATTGACTGATAAAATTCCTCATATAACAGTGAAATGTAATGGAGTTAAAGCCAGATCACCCTGGGCAATTTTTAGGAAACCAGTAGCCATAGATTGCCCACCTCTATGTCTGACCTAACAGCTGAGGGGCTATCAGTTGATTATGTTTGATCCTTTTTGGAATATCAAAACAGACCCCCAGTTTCCAACTAAAGGGCTGTCACCAGATCACATTTGTTACCTGTTGTGGTGATATCCTCACTGTGCTGTAACCCACCTACTTGATGGTCTGTCAGTGTGCTGGAAACATGCCTTGACTTATGACTTTCTTTTGTTCTGTAACTATGAAACCTACCTGAAATTGTTAACAGTTGGAACATAGAATTGGAGTAACTTAAATCTGTGTTCCCAGACCATGGTCACTCATACTTGACTTCAGAGTAAACCAATTCTTATTCCCCTAGAGGCGAAAGCTGCATTCTTTGCATCAGCAAACCAAAAGCTATGTACATGGAGACAGCTTGTTTCCACCCTCTCTCATGCAGAAGCATCACTAGCAGGTAGAGTAATGGGCCCTTCCTCATACATTATATATTGTTCCAGAGAATCTAGAAATTCTGCAGAAGCGCAGGAATATACATTGTTCTGTCATACCAGAATATCAGCTACCTCTTGATCATATCCTCATCACCTGGCTGTCAGGAAATGGACACCAATGAAATGCAAACTTGAATGAAGCTCATATAAAGCTTGACACCTTAGGGTCTGCCACAAATACCCCATGCCTGTGCCACTTCCTTTACATTGGTGCTAGGGATTAAACTCAGGCCACGCAATAAGAGGCTGCCAAGAAATCAACAGAAAAGTTACCTATACCTAGAACATGAAATCCCCAACCAGGATAAGGATGATTTGGCACATCTCTGATGGAAATACCTTTAGTGGAGTTTGGTGTTAGGAATCGGTTTTACCATCCACTGATGCCTATGCAGGGTGAAGGATACAGGAGGACCCTCCTCTATCCTCTTAACTTCTCTCTTTCCTGCATTCTTGCTTCTTTTTATTCTTCTGCTGTCAACCTGTCTGTCCCTTTCCCCACCTTTCCTCTTTCAGCCTGTCAAATGGAGAGCAGGCTCCTCTTCCATATGCTTCCTAGACAGTTATATTTGTCTCACAAAAGGTCCAGTCCACTCTCCACAAAGGAGCATTGCTTTAAGTGTATGGAACAAAATAAGTGTTTCTTCATTTTACTTGCTTTGAGAATTGATTTTCAGAGCAATGGAAAGATGAATAATACAGCAAGGGACACTGCAAAGATATTCCTGTTATATACATTTTAGTTAAGAACAGGTTCTAAGAGAGAACCTGCCTTGACAAAACTGGAATTCAGCTTCGGGTCCAGTTTCACCCACAATGGCTGTAGCACTCCTTACTCTCTCCCCAACTTATCACACACCTTAGGTGGGCTAGATTTTTGGTCAGTCTCCTGAATCCATGAACCAAACAGGTCTTTTCTTACATATTTGAGTCTAAAGACACTATAAAAGACATTACCTGCTCATTTCCCTCTCATCACTGTGCTCTCTCCTGTATGAACATGCGAGCCAGTCTGCATCTCTCAGTCTGGGTATTTTCTTGCTTGCCTTCCCCTGTGTCTCCATGTGGGGCAGCATACAATTTTATTACAAGCATGATTCCTCTGTGTTCTCTGCCCTTCACGATTTCTAAATCCTCTCTGGTTTTTTGTTTGATAGGAAACCTCTTTTCCACTTAGGTGATATGGTTGATCTCTGCTTCTTCATCTCCTCTCTCAGCCTGCTGGGGGACAGTCCCTGTTACTTGTCTACATAGTCTTCAGTTTGCTTGATATTAGGCCAAAACCCAGGCCCCAAGATGGAGATGTGACCCCAAGATGGAGCTGGTCTGGCCACCCCATGCAAACCAGCTGATGGCAGCAAAATCTCTGCTGGCACAAATCTCGGAGAGCTAGATCTTTTTCCCCAAGGAGGAAAATTGCCTAACCCCACCCATGAACCCATGACTGCAAGCTCTAGATAAAAATTAACTGAATCAATCCCCTGATACCCTAGGGCAGTCCCTCTTTCCTGTCATTCCTATACTGGCCAGTGAGTGCTTCAGTAAGGATGACGTTGGAGGACTGAGGTTCTGGGAACAAAAGGGAAAGTGAGGCCATAAAATCCCCATCTCAGCCCTGGTTGTGCCTGGGGTCACCATAAGGGCTCCTGCATTCCCTGACCATGGGCTCTACACCCACACCCACCCTCACCCCATCTCACAGTGAGGAGTTTTGGGTACTGAGTCAGAGAGAGAGTCATGGGTCCCTGGCTCCCTGCCATCCTGTCTCACTTGCCAGCAGGAGACAGGCCCCATGGGGAAGGATGAATGGGCAGCCGGAGCCCCACATACATGCGGCTGGGAGAAGTGTCTGAGCAAATCTCAAAACTTTATTTCAGCATCCAACCTTATATACAATCCAAGGCTGCTCACAAGGGGGCTCAGCAGGCAGGAACAAAACCAGGGAAGCTCAGCCAGCAGGACTAAAACCTATTAGCACTTATAAACAGGATTTAGGGCTGTCAGCCATCCCCCCTGTCTCCTGGGGGGCACAGGTGTGCTAAGAACAAAATTCATGAGCTACCATGCTCTGGGCTTTCATCCGGGTGCATATTCTAAAGCTTAGCTCACAGGCATTCAGCCAGGCTGGGACCCAACAGAGGGGCTCAAGCAGCCTTTCTTGCCACACATGACACATGTACTTCTCTGCCCATCCCATGTGTATTTCTCCAAAACAGAACACATACTGGGTCACAAATCTTGTCTAAATAAATTTTAAAACCTGATATAGCACCCTGCATCTTATCAGACCACAATGCACTGAAGCTGGAAATAAACAATGGGAGAAAAAACAGAAAATACACCAACAATTGGAGACTGAACAATATGTTATTAAATAATGAATGGGTAGTTCAAAAAATTAAAACAGAAATTGAAAATTTACTTGAGATAAATGATAATGAAAATACAACATGCCAAAACCTGTGGGACACAATGAAGGCAGTCCTAAGGGGGAAATTTATAACACTGAATGCCTACATAACAAAGACTGAGAGATCCCAAATTAACAGCCTAACCAACCAGCGAAAGGCACTGGAAAAATTGGAACAAACCAATCCTAGGAACTCTAGATGAAAAGAAATAATTAAGATCAGGACAAAAATCAATGAAAAAGAAACCAAAAAAATGAAAAACTGATGAAACAAAGAGCTGTTTCTTTAAAAAAAAAAAAAACAAGATCGACAAACCCTTAGCCAACCTAACCAAACAGAAAAAAGGGGGCCCTAGTCAACAAAATTAGAAATGAAATAGAGATCACAACAGACACCAATGAATTCAGAAGAATCATCAGGTCTTACCTCCAAAACCTATACTCCACAAAGCTGGAGAACCTGGAAGAAATGGATGAATTCCTGGACAGTTATCATCTACCAAAGCTAAATCAGGAGCAGATAAATTTCCTAAATAAACCTATCACATCCACTGAATTTGAAAACATAATTACAAACCTACCCAGAAGGAAAAGTCCAGGTTCTGATGGATTCTCAGCTGAATTCTACCAAACATTCATCACAGAACTGAAACCACTCCTTCAAAAGCTCTTTAATGACCTTGGTGAACAGGGAATTTTTCCAAACTCCTTCTATGATGTTTGCATCACTCTAATACCAAAACAAGACAAAGATAAATCCAGAAAAGAAAACTATAGACCTATATCCCTGATGAACTTAGATGCAAAAATTCTGAATAAAATCCTTGCAAACCGAATTCAACAACACATCAAAAGTATTATCCACCTTGATCAGGTAGGCTTCACCCCAGGTATGCAGGGTTGGTTCAACATACAGAAGTCAATAAACATAATCCACCACATTAATAAACTCCGCCAAAAAATCACATGGTTATTTCAATAGATGCAGAGAAAGCCTTTGATAAAATCCAACACCACTTCATGATCAAAACACTTCAGAGAATTGGAATAGAAGGCCAATATCTAAACATAATAAAGGCCATTTACAAATGCCCCAAAGCCCAAATCATACTCAATCATTAAAAAATATACCCACAGCAGGTGTTGGCAAGGATGTGGGGAAAAAGGAACCCTCCTTCACTGCTGGTGGGAATGCAAACTGGTACAACCACTATGGAAAGCAGTGTGGAGGTTTCTGAACAGGATGAATGTAGAATTATCAGTTGACCCATCTATCCCATTACTTGGCATATATCCTCAAGACTCCTCATTTCAGCACAGAGACATCTGCACTGCCATGTTTATAGCGGCTCAATTCATAATAGCTAGGAATTGGAACCAACCTAAATTCCCATTGCTAGAAGAATGGATATAAAAAACATGGTAAATATACACCATGGAATTCTACTCAGCAATTAGGAAAAATGATATAACGAAATTTAAAGAAAAATGGATGGACTTGGAAAAGATCATACTCAATGAACTCACACAAGAACAGAGAGATAAGTACCACATATTCTCCCTTATCTGTGGCCCCGAATCAGGTTAAACCGAACTGTAAATAAATATGACTAGAGATTCAGGTGAAAGGCAAAGGGGACAGAAGGAAAAGGGGGCAGATGTGGAAACAACAGAGGGGGAGATGTTCACATACCTAAACTAACAATAATCTGACTCCATAGAATCCTATCTTCTGTACAACAAGTTCCAGAAGCAGATAGGACCTCAAAGGGGGGTGGGTGGAAGCCTACCTATGGTACAAAGGACGCTGACCTCGGGCTCTCTGACCCAGTAAGTAGTTACCTGCCACAATGAACTGTTGATCAGAAAATAAGACAACTTTTTGTCACAGCCCTTGAATACCCACCTCAGGCAAAAGATAAGACCCTAATGCTGAAGATTCCACAGACCGATATCAAACAACACTGAGAGACCCTGCTGAATCTAGAAATGAAATCAGATCCCAGAAGGGCAGCCTGGGTAATGCCCGAAGGTGTTGCATGAGCTTCCAGGGGAACTAGACCAACAATATCTTGACTGAGCAGGAGGCATCTTCAAGTTACATCAACTGATGGCCTGAGAGTGCAGAACACACTGCTATATGGCACATACAAGAAGTCAAGAAGTGCCCATCTGTGCAATAGTGGTGCCCAACCTAGGTGGGTAATTAACAGCTGGCTAATTGGCTATCAGATCTGCTGAGTGGCAGGGAGCTCCTAACTGGTGCGGGGACCCAAGGCAACCTTGAATGGGGACCAAGAACCCCATCTTCTTGGGAAAAACCTCACTAAGCATAGGTCCTCAGAAAGGCTACACCCTCCAAGCGCTCACCAACCTTGCAATATTTGCCTCAATTGACCAATAATAATCTCACTCTCCACTGGAGACTCTGTATCTTTCAGAAGGCAACGAGAACCGGGACAACAGAACTCCACCAAAGGGACCTGATTTGATGGGCACACCCAAGCAGGAGACGATCCAAAATTGTCCAAAACACAAATTTAGAGACTTTTACAAACCTAATAATTATGGAAAGTTTTAATTCACCCACTATTCACTACAGGGAAGTTTGTGGAAGAGGGGCGGAAAGAATGTCAGAGTCATGGGGGGGGAGAATAACTAATGCATAAAAAGGAATGTCATCATGGATTCAATGACTTTATCTAATAACCTAGGATACTGAGCAAATTGTTGTGTTAATATATACAATTTTATGCCAATAAAAACGTTTAAAAATACATGGATATACCTCTCTCTCTCTCTCTCTATATATATATATACATATATATATACATATATATAAAACCATCTTCATTTTTATATCTGGCATATTTGAAAGGTAAGCATAAATAGTAACTATTATCTTATGTCTATTCACTTACAGCTCACTCAACTAATAATTTCACTACATTTGCAGTATTCCCAATTGTAATCAGACTTTAAAATGGCAATAGTTATTGAGAATTACTATAATTTAATGTAAATTATATCCTGTAATATTTTTAAATAAAGATTCTCTTTACTTTAAAATTTAGAAAATAGCATGTAATATTGTTACTACAACAAATAATGTAAGTTTTCCACATTCCATGTAAACTGTTAGATGATATTTTGTTTGAAATTTGGAATGAGTGTCCAATCTATGTATCAATTTGGTGACCATTATCATGGTTTCTTAAGAAGTTCCAATATTATTTAAAATCTAGTATATATTATGAAGGGATAAGGGACAATATTGCTTCATTTCCTTCGTTGTCACTGATATGCATTGATGGTTTAGAAGCCATACCTAAGCATAACTCATTTTAAATTATACCTAAGCACACTCATTTTAAATTAGTGTTCAACTAATTATGCTGAAATTTTAAAAGTACTTAATGTCATATGCAAGTGGAAAATGTGAAAATTTATAGAAGTTAAAATTTCTTTAAATGCTCAATATTTATAGTTCAAATATTAATTATATACACAAATTAACATAGAAAAAGGAAAATAAAAAACCAACAACCAAAGAAAAGAATTTCTTCTCCTCTTCATGCTCCTTTTTCCTTTCCAGTTAATGTTCTCTACTTCTGTGTTTTCAAGTTTATTGGCCTTATGATAAATTTAATTCCTTTTGCAGGCTGAGTCTGGCTCAAAACAGAGCCAATCACAAGCGAAGAAGCCTTTAAACTACTGGTGGTTCTGTTAGGTTCCATCAACCGAACTTCTGCCCCACTGTTCATCTGGAAGTCTCTGGTACAAAGAAAATCTGTTCTCCATGCCACAGAGAAGAGCCCTCAAACCAATCTCTGTATCCAGATCACCAACCATTTCTGCCTAGATTCTTTCTCATTTATGTGAATACGCTGTTCTCCCTGGTACCTCAATCTCCCATTGAGTACAAACAAATGTCAGGACAGGAGCATATAAATGTATTGGAATGATACATCTTTGGGGGGTGGATGGCTCTGTACTGCTCACTGTGTTGTACAAGAAATCTCTGTGAATAAACTGAAAATTTTTATCTCTCATATTTTGGGTTGTGCTTCCCATCAACAACAAAATTTATTGCCTTATGGGAAAATGATTTTATGTCATATTTCTGACCAAGTTATTCTCTAGATTTATATTTTAAATTATAATTTTTACATTTGTCATTATTTACAGTCATTCAACATCCCTTATTCTTTGACTGATTAAAAAAATTATTTCCCTCATTTCTAAGCAAGAGACATAAAAACACAGCTCTACGTAAACACATTCTTCAAGACACTTATATACAAAGATAGAGCCTTGAAACTTTTAGACTTCCACAAAACCTAGAGATCATATGCTCTACATACATCAGTGGTAGAACTTCTCTCTCTCTCTCTCTTTTTCATTGAGAACTTTATTGTATGTCCATATGGCACATGGTTCGTAGTCCCTCCAGGTTATACACTTACATTCCCTCCTCTCCACCCCATTACACTGAGGACCCTCTTCAGTGGAGGTTATTTGTACTCACTGTGGGGCGATGAATGCCCTAGTCTCTCTATGGGGGCGAGGGAAGCCGCAGAGAATGCTGTGGATTTACGTTCTTTCCACTGCCTCTTTCCACAATATCTCCTGAACCTTCGAGGGTACAAGTCTCCTTTAAAGTACCCTTTAGTGTTAAACAGCCTCTGGCTTTCTGCTTTGAGGATTTTGGAGTCTCCCCAGTGCCTATGGCCATCGCTTTGGAAAAAGCTATCAGGGAAGGAAGACTCACATTTAACCGACCATGTCTTTAATATTTCCTGGACCCTGGAAGATGGCAGAGCTGACTTGATTCCTATTCGACAGTCGCTTTCTTTCCTTGTCATACTGATGGGTCTGGCTCTCCCTGGTGGTCTCTGCCGTGTGTCAAAAGCAGATTCTCTAGCCACCAGTAAGAGCAGCACAATGATCTGTTTCTCAGATAACTAGTGTGTTTTAGAAATATTTTATTTATTTCAGAGAGAGAGAGGAGAGACAGAATGAGAATGGGCACCCCAAGGCCTTCTGCCACTACAAACTCCAGACACATGGGCTGCTTTGTGCATCTGCCTTCATGTAAACATTGGGGAACTGAACCCAGGCCACCAGGCTTTGCAGGTAAGTACCTTTAACCATTGAGCCACCTCTCCAGCCCATGGGCTCTTGATATAGGCAACTCAAAGCAATGCCCTACGTTTTCTTTCTCCGTTGTTGCATCTGTGCTCTCAAAATCCCTGAAAGTTAGATCCAAAGACACACAGATTCCACTTATCAATTCTAAGTATAAAGGTAAGAACTGGAGAGATGACTCAATGGTTCAGGTGCTTGCCTGCAAAGCTTAAGAACCCAGGTTTCGTTCTCCTGTATCCATGTAAAGCCAGATTTACCAGGTGACATGTGTTTCCAGAGTTCATTTGCAGTGGCTAGAGGCCCTGGTGTGCCCATTCTCGCCCTTTCTCTCTGTGCTTCTCTCTCTCTCTCTCTCTCTCTCTCTCGCTCGCTCGCTCGCTCTCTTAAATAAATAAAAAATAAATTAAAAAAATTTAAAGGTATCAACACAGGATAACCCAGTGAGACAGAAACCAACAATTTTCAACACAAAGCCCCCTAAGTGCACAACCTTAAAGCAGCCTTAATACTCACCCACCACGACTCAGGGAACTGAGCAGAAGAGGGGGCGGAAAGATTGTGAGAGCCGTGGGGGGGGAGACTGTCCAGAGGCATGGCACCCCTCAGAAACAACACACTTGGGCCAGGAGGACCGGGCTGAGTACTAGGCTCTCCAGGGTCCCCTGCCACAAGGACTGATCCAGACCCCACGGAGGAGGATATCCAGCTGATTGGGGATGGGGAAGAGGGGCATTGGGGAACTGGGGATAACAACTCATTGTTTGCCCACTATATAATGTAACTCATTATGGATAATAAAAAATATGTGTATGCACACCACAAAAAATTTTAAGGTAAATGTAATACCTTCAAGTAGATCCCCATTATCCCAAACACTGTTTTGGAACACATAGAGGCATCCAGCAGCAAACAGTTTTGTAATTGGTGATAGGAATAATATCTCCATATTCTCATACAATCAATTATAGGCACTTTATTTGCAGATCAGGGGTTTTAGATTCAGTTTTCTTTCAATTTTTTTCATGAAAACAGGAGTGAAAATATTGCCGTATTCCATCATCCCAGTCATTCCAACCAATCTCTGCTCCAAGCATACTCTAAATAAGGATTATATCACCATAGCTAACATATTCCCTCAAAATCCTTCCACTTTCCCTCTTCCATAACAGTACAATTCTTTTGATACTTCTCACATGGGGAAACAAGAGGAACTTAAAAGTCAAGTTCCCAAGAGAAACTACTAATGAGCTGAGTAATGGCTATCTCCATGGTATCGGTGGGTCACTCCCCTGTGCAGCTAATTAACTTTCTGCCACTATAAGATTGGACATTTGCTTTGTTTTTTATTAGTATTATTTACAGAAATGAAGAGTGAGCTACCTGAATTTCTCTTTCTCCAAAAAACGCACCTCCTATAACTTATAGAAGGTAAGAGACATTTAAATTGAAAAGCTGATTTTGCATGGTTGCCCTTAGTACTCTTTCCACCTCTGTAATCACTCCTCTGTAAAACCTTCAAGCCCAAAATGCATCCTTTCAAAAATATTTTGTCCTTTTATTACAAACTATTTTTCCTATTTTGAAATTCAACCAAAATATCATCATATAGAATTAATTTATGCACACATCTCGGTGACCTTTTTTAATGTTCCTTTCATGTGAAGAGTTTTCAAGATTCATGTGTCTCTGCCTTTTGTAGCCTTCAAATAATTGTGAACTTCCTTTTCAACTATACAGAGTAGATATGCAGAATAAACTATTCCAAGTCTATTTAAAGACAATATTCTTTCTTAAAGCAGAAGACAATCATCTTAAAGCTTGACCACTTCTATTCTGACATGGTTCTTTCTTTCCTTCATGTATGAAGATACCAGGAATGCCTAAGCAGCGAGGTTGTGCTCAGATTTAGAAACATTCTGGCTCATGACAGGGGATGGTTCAGAGAAGCAAAGGACATGAGTTCTACCACGCAACTGTCCAAGAACTGAGCAGGGTGTTTGAAGACACAAACAAAAAAATGGTACATGCTCAATGGGAAAATGAGTTATTCTTTTGGAAATTAAAGGACATGTTAAACAAAATATTTCAAAGCATAAGAGGTCATTTAAATATACAGGAGTAATCCTATGAAATATAAATATCTCTATTTCTGCTAATATGTGTAGAGCATTCCTAAAGAATTTAGGATCTGAATCTGGTTCTGGTCTGTGACTCTTATACTGTGAACTGTGGTCATTTAACCTCTCTGATCTGTTTACATCTAGGATCAAGTGATTGGAAAGTCCTTGCCCACTTCCATATACAGCTGTAACACTGGTAATATGCTTATTTAACCTAGTTCTGCATTTCCTGTTTGAGTCTGTGTCTCCCAAATGACTGACACATTTAAATTACTGTTAGGAAAAATAACAAACTCTGTGGAGATTTGGCTCCTGCAGAGCTCCTAGGAGCTTACCAAAGTCATCAGCACTTCCTAAGAAGATATAGGAACCCCACAAATGGGATGTTGAGAGGATTGTTTTATTTTTGTTTCTTGGCAAGAGAGCTCTCTGGGGGCCATCAGAATGTGTTCAAAAATAATATATGAGTATATATGTTTGTAAAAGAAAAATTAAATTTTCAATTTTTAAATTATAACCAGAAAGCACAAACTCACGAATTTCCCCATAATTTGTGTAGTGTGATAATTTTGTGATACATATGAAGAATTGAGAACTACTTTACATGTACATTTGTCAATTTTGAGACAGGGTTTCCTGCACCTCAGAATGGCTTCAATCTCTCTATACAGTACAGGATGACCTCGGACTTCTAATCCTGCCTCTACATTCTGAGTGGTGAAATTACAGGTGTCACCTCATCGCCTAGTTTATTCAGTGCTAAGCATCAAAGCCAGAGCTTTGTGTCTCCCAGGAAGTGTTCTACTAAGGTATATCTCAGACCCTGTTGTCTAACTGCTTTTGTATCTCATAAGTTTATGTAGTAAGAATCTTTAATAGTGGATTAATTTCTAATTTTAAATTTATCCACACTTTGTAAATTTTTTATACCCCACATTTCTAATATTTTGTGAGTAGTTTACTGTCAAGTAAGCAAACCATTAGTTAGTATCTATTTATTTAAGAATTTAAGTATTTATTTATTTATTTATTTATTGGCAGTGCAGGGGAACAAACCAAAACCTTGGCTTAACCCTTGCTTGCTAAGTAAGTACACCACTGAGATACATCCCCAGTCCAGTAAATTATTGTAAATTATATTGAGCACATTATTTTCAGTCCATACAAGTTGAATTCTTTTTGTCTTTTAGGCCTTTTCAGTATTTTCTCTTTTCTGATTCAATGGACCAAGTAAATGATTCAGTGGTAACTGAATTTGTGTTACTGGGACTTGCAAAATCCTTGGAAATGAAGATTTTCTTTTTCTTCTTCTTCTCTTTATTTTACATAGGAATTATTGTGGGAAACTTCTTCATTGCATTCACTGTGCTTGTTGATCCTCATTTACATTCCCCAATGTATATTCTACTGGCCAACCTCTCACTCATTGATCTGGGTCTGTCATCTACCACAGTTCCAAGGATGATCTCTGACCTTTTCACTGATTGCACAGCCATTTCCTTCCACAGCTGTATGACACAAATGTTCTTTATCCATGTTATGGGAGGAGTTGAGATGGCGTTGCTGGTAGCCATGGCATACGACAGGTATACAGCAATCTGCAAGCCTCTCCACTATCTGACAATTATGAATTCCAGAAAGTGCATGTTTTTGCTCGTAGCAGCTTGGGTGATAGGCACAATTCATGCTGTATCTCAGTTCATTTTTGTCATAAATTTACCCTTCTGTGGTCCAAATAATGTGGGAAGCTTTTACTGTGATTTTCCTAGGGTTATTAAACTTGCATGCATGGAATCCTACAGATTGGAATTTGTGGTCACTGCCAACAGTGGCTTCATATCTCTGGGCACTTTCTTTTTCTTAATTGCATCTTATGTCTTTATTCTGCTCACTGTCCGACAGCATTCTTCAGGCGACTTATCCAAAGCCTTCTTCACCTTGTCAGCTCACATCTCTGTAGTGATCATGTTTTTTGCTCCATGTATATTTCTCTACGTGTGGCCTTTTCCAACTAAGTCATTGGATACGTTTTTTGCCATCGTTGATTTTGTTGTCACACCTGTCCTAAATCCTGCCATCTATACCTTAAGGAATAAAGATATGAGGTTGGCAATCAGAAGACTGAGGCAGCAGATTTTACAATCTAGGGAAATGACATAGGAGGTTTCGTTGAAAAGAGGTCAGGGTGATGTCACAGATCATCCAGGCTGCCAAGATCACTACAAACACTGTGGGATGCAAACATTTTAATTTTCACCTTGAGAACAACAAGAAATCTACAGAAAAGGTGATATTAGATCAAAATTTTCACTTCAAATGGAGTTATGGAAAATTCTATTGACATTAACAATACAGTGTTATGCATTTTGTTTGAACAACATTCTAAATAGCAGTTATCAGCAATTGCTATATTTAATTGTCATGTAATTTTACATTTGTATAAATACACATACATATATGTATCTTAACTTTATCAGCATCACTGATAATAGATGTTACTGTATACTAACAGATATTTCTTATGGAAGTTATGTGAATCCAAAGGATACAAGCTGGGTTTATATAAACAGTAAATATGTTAATTGAAAAAGAAATATTCTTATTGTATATTTACTTTAAGATAGATAAATAGGAAAGTCAACATTATGTTACAACTCGTGTTCTTTTCAGCCTGATTTTGAATAAGTTATGCAAAATGTCATTTTAGAAATAGACTGTACTCTTTGAACAGCAAAATATATGTACACCCCACTTTTCTAAAAATATGTTGTTGCCTTTGTCGTTTTTCTAAAAGAATTTCATGATTTTCAGAAAAAAAAGATATCTATAGTTCTCAAAGTATGTGGGGGAACATAATTCCTATAGAAAGGTACCTCACTAAGATCAAAAGTTTAATAAGCATATTTTTAGGCTAAAGCTCTTAACCTGAAATGCAGGACTTGGTAGAATGCTTGCCTAGCATTCATGAAGCCAAGAGTTTGATGCGCAGCACCCATAAAACCGGACATGGTGGAGGAACATCTGTAATCCCAGAACTCAGGAAGTAGAGACAAGAGGATCAGAAATTCAAGGTCATCTTTGGTTTCATAGCAAGTTCCAGGCCAGCCTTGAATAAATGAGTCCTCATCTCACAGAACAAGAAAATCAGAATACTTGATGCTTGGTCACACCAATTTGAGACACTCTTGAACATATTTCTTGGGCAGAATCATGAAACAACTATTGCATCTTAGCTCATTTTAATTTCTGCATGATAATAAAGCTGCAAAATAAAGTAAACTAATAAGAAGTCAAGGAATGTTTCCTAATTTTCTCAACATAGTAATCTTCAACACTCTAAGCTATTTTCTTTCTATAAAATCTAAACATTATTATAAACTGATTAGTTTGTATAGATTTTTATTTTGAAAATTTATTTATTATTATTTTTAAATGATAATCATTAGATTGAGTGAGATAATAAAATTGCTCAATGAGCCAAGAGATAGTGGCGATATCCCATAACTCAAGATTTTGTTTCCTCTAATGGCCAAGAGAAAAACCTGTGAGACTATAAAAGTCAGTTTCATTCCTCATCACCCAAGTGTTTTCTCTTTTCCTGCTTCTGGCCACTTTCATGAATGGCTCTTAATTATCCAAGTGGTTTACTGAGAGAAATTCACATAAATGTCATTCTCTTGGAAACTTTAATTGTGTGTAAAATGAAATCTATACTCGTACTGTGTTAAAATTACTGTCATCTCTTCCAATTATGAAAGAAGTAAGTGCATGATGAAACAAATATGCTAGCAGAACTAACCAAACTGTAGAATTTTCTTGACAGATACTATAATTAGTAAAAATTAATCCTACAAAATTCAATTATGCTTTTATATTCAGGAATAAAAGGAAAAGCCTGTAGAGTTTCTTTAAATAGAAGAATTAATATGAATAATGTTTAAAAGGATAAACCTTGCTATTATTCTTATTCTACTAGCAATAATCACTGAGTCCTATTCCTGAGTTTCATGGTTAACTTATCCTTTCCCCTTTATTCTGGGGTCCCATTTGGCCCTTGTTTGCACCCAAATACAGTATTTTCTTGACCATTTTTTGCTTCATCATAATCCCAGTGAAAACTCGTTTTGGACATTTATTTTACATGAAGTTACAAATTATGTGAGTCAAGCTGTGGAAATATTGAGACCTTTTTATTGAGGCCGGGTCACACTCTAGTCCAGGCTAACTTGAAACTTACTCTGTAGCACAGACTGGCCTTGAACTCATGGTGACCCTCCTACCTCAGCCTCCCGAGTACAAGGATTAAAGGTGTGTGCTACCACCCCAACCCCAAAACCAAACCTTTTGATTTTAGCTAACTCATTTTAAAAATACAATAAACTAAAGCCTAGACATTTTTAATGACATGACCAAGATCAAGCAATGATTTATGCTGAAACCAGCCTCTCTATGGGTCTTATAAAGATACTGGTGTGTTTCTTAAAAAAATAAAAATGTGTCACGGGAGATGTTAAATAAAAGCCTACAGTTTTAGTTATTGAATTCAAAGTTCAATGCAGTATATCTGAAGGCCTTTCTTTTCAGTTGTGCCCGGTTCTTCATTTGTTGCTATCAGCAGTATGTAAGGTTCTGGACAACTCCTTCAATGAGCAAAAAGCTCAATCATAGAATCAATACTCTTCTCATACTTGAATATTTTTGAGCCATAAATGAGCTCTGAGAGGGTTGTGATGGTGAAAGGTTTTCTGTAACTGATGATCCTGTGTTATCACTCTCCTCTGAGCAACATCAACTTGGGATATGTGATATATTAAAAAGACGAGCTTGAAATTTTTCTCTGAAGAACAGCATTTCTAAAATCTTACTTTATGCTATGGTGAAAAAGTGTTGTTTTTTTTGTGTGTGTGTATACACTACAATGGGAAACCTTGATCCAATTCCTCATGGAGCCATAACTTCAAAGTTATCCTTTATACTAGAGTCAATTTTAAATTGTATATTTTGATCCTAAATAAAGAGATCAGTCAATTATTGACATCAATACTTATTTCACAATATCAATCCTGTCTTCTGTATTGTCCATATTAGTATAATTTTACTTTTTGTTAGGTTACACAGAAGTGAACTAAATAAATTTTATGAATTATTTCACTATAATATTTGTCTTTATGTTAATAAAAACATTAGTATCAGTAAACTTTATACAGGATATTGAGGACAGTGAAGAGGTGCTAGATTAAGGTATGGGATTCTGATGAAGAAGAAAATATGTCTACAACCAATGGGAAATGTGATCAAATAAGTGTCCAATAAATGATAGCATTCACCCAGGAAACTAGGCAAATGTAACTCTTTACATCTTCATCTTCCACTTTTATCCCTTCCATGAGACATTATCCACCAATTTCCATTTCTGTCTTTACATTCTACTTACTGATTAACTGTGAAAACTAACCTGTCAGGTATTCCCACGTCTGCTTCATATTTAATATATCTTTCGTTTGCCCCTTTGTGTCACTCCAAAACTTCTGGAAACAATATTTTTCCCTCTTACAAACTCAATTGAAAGATTTCTCTTAAGCCATACTCAACATTCGCTGTTCAGTCACTAGACTGACAAAAACCTACGTTCAAGTAGATCTCAACCCTCTACTTCTATCCTAATTCATTCATATTCCTGTTAGTGACTGGAATGCTACATATCGTTCTCACTTGTGCACATTGCAAATTATGGTCTGACTTAAAACCATCACAACACTCTGTTAGTCACAAAAATGCCTAAAAGATTCAAAATAGCTTATTTTTCATGTCCTGCATTCTGTTGACAAATTTTCTATTGCTACATTAATACATTAATAATAGCATGAGTCTTTTTCTGTTCACACA
>PVHP010011116.1:0-46114 GCA_004024765.1 Zapus hudsonius
CTTCTGAAGCCTCCAGAAGCAGACACCCATATTTGTGGGTGAACTTGGTTCACCCTCTGCTTTTCAGGGTCATGTAGATTCTTTTTTGACTTTGAACTATGCTTGCTTTGTGTGCATAAAAAATTTGAACGTTGCTACCACACAACATTCTGTCTGCCCTTTGGTTTCCTGGTTCAAACGACCTTCTAAACTGGATCTATAAAAAGATATTCTTCAAAATTAAACAAACATACAAATAACAAGATCAGAGCACAGCTCTGCTAGAGGTGCTGTGAGAGCCCTAAGGGTGAGTCTCCCAGCCTTTCCAAATACACCAAGCCTGTGGCTCCCTTAGGGAGACTACATTATCTTCGTTGTCTTGAATGCTTTCCCCCACCAACCCAGTGTCCTGGGTTAATCTCAACTCATTCCCACTTTTTCCAAGAAGTTTTATCATGTATGGTGTTGCCCTCACTCCACCAGCTTCACACATTTTCTGCACAATCTGACTTACTTCCCTGCTGGCTCCTCATTCCCATCATCCCCTCCTTGCTGTGTGGTTCTGGGACACACAGACTAGGGAGAATACTGGGTGATACTATGGGCAGCTCACTGCTGCTGTTTACACAGCATGGCACAGCCTTGAGGACACCATTCCCAAAGTGGTGGCTGAGTGTGGCATCAGGAAACTCTGTGAAACTGTAAGCACAGGGTTGTGATGCAGAATGCCACCTGTCCCCCCTTCACTCAGGTCTTACACCCCAGACCCTCTATTGGCAATGTCTCACAGTTATAACTTTGAATATGAATGGTCTCAACTCTCCCATAAAAAGACACAGGCTAGCAGGATGGATCAGAAAGATGGACCCTTCCATTTGTTGCCTCCAAGAAACCCACCTCACCTCTAAAGATAAAAACCTCCTCAGAGTGAAAGGATGGAAAATGATATTCCAAGCAAATGGAAATAAAAAAACAAGCAGGAGTGGCTACTCTAATATCTGACAAAATAGACTTTCAACTAAAATTAATTAAAAAGGACAAGGAAGGCCACTTCTTACTCATCAAGGGAATGATTCAACAAGAAGATAATCACAATCATAAACATGTATGCACCAAATACAGGTGCACCACATTTCATAAAACAAAAATTAATGGAAAACAAATCTAAAATAAACTCCAATTCCATCATAGTTGGAGACTTTAATACACTGCTATCAACTATAAACAGATCAACCAGACAGAAGATCAATAGGGAAATAATAGACCAACTAGACCTAACAGACATATATAGAACTTTCCATCCCAACTCTACAGAATATACATTCTTCTCAGTAGCGCATGGAACTTTCTCCAAAATAGATTACATATTAGGTCACAAATCGTGTCTAAATAAGATTTAAGAAAATCAATATAGCACCCAGCCAGTCCTGAGAGAGTGGAGGCTTGTGGCAGAGAGGGAGTCAGGAAGGAGGGAGCAGAGAGAGAAAGAGCGAGGGTGAGTGCGACCAAGTGCGAGATCTACTCTGGTCTAGTCTATATGGCAGAATGTAATAAAAGCAGGGTAGGGAGGATCTGTTTGTGGCCTCTATTACAGGACAGTGAAGGGAATGTGGGACATAGACGCACGTTGCTAGTGGCTGGTGATATCACATCGATTTAGAGGTGACATAAACAGTCTGAGTATATCTCTCTCCAAGTATGCTCCAAATGAGAAAGGAAGTGGCTGAGAATGGTGAAGGATGACACAGAGGGACTATATGTAGCTTAGAGTCCATCAACCAAATTAAGGAGACAAGACGCACAAAAGCCTGACCATGGAGACTAACCACCTTAAAGTGGCAACCCATGGGCCCACCAACACGTGTGTGTGTGTGTGTGTGTGTGTGTGTGTGTGTGTGTGTGTGTGTGTGTGTGTAGGGTGCATGCTATAAACAGGAACACTGCATGTTA
Organism: Zapus hudsonius; assembly: GCA_004024765.1. NCBI lineage: Eukaryota > Metazoa > Chordata > Mammalia > Rodentia > Dipodidae > Zapus > Zapus hudsonius. Next base: position 1,930 of record PVHP010011116.1, read on the forward strand.
CAGCTCACCTAGAGCACTTCTGTAATCTTAGTGACTCAAAGGAATACAAAGAGGGGGCTTTTATCATTCAGTTTTTGACCACCATTCAAGGCTTATGTGGTCGAGGGAGTGTCAGATACAATGATGGGAAAGAAGCCTCCACACAAGATGAATGGGAACTAGGTGAAGGTCCACAGAAAACCCTATAGGGAGAGTCCTCTGAGAAAGTACCACTGAGTCATACTTCCTTGTCTTCTCAGGAGCTAATACAGTACAAGAGGCGGGACACCATTTCTTGTAAACTGAGCTTCTCTTGACCCAGAAAAAGACTCGCCTGGAGAATTTGTTAAAGGCTTAAAGAACCTAAAGAATTCAGTCATAATAAATGCATGACTAATTGGAAACAGGTTTGATGGAAGGATGGTTTTGAAAACTTGGCTCTTTCAATGGAACCTGGACTCCAGTTAGGAAAAGATGCCAAGAGACATACTTGGGAAAACACAGACTTATATCATGCCAAACCTCACCCTCTTACTATGAGCACAGAAGTTGACAGGTGTCCTGGGGTACAATGGGTCACTTGGGGCAGCAGAATTTTGTAGCACACCTGCTTGTGTGCAAGGGGAGCACTGCTCTAAGGGGTATAGGAGCAGCCATGCAGCTGATGTAGCAGGTTTCTATCAGACATCTTCACCATGTCTAATGCATTGTTTGGGGCCATCTCAAATGTGTCCCATTTGAGTAGTAACATGTGACAATTAAAAGTACAAACTTAAGGGACTGACATTAAATTAAAAGTCTTTTAAAATATTTTAATTGAATATATATATACATAATGTTGATCATATTGGCCTCCTGTCACCTTCATCTTGTCCCTCTTACCTTATAATTTTAAGCAAGTTACTCACTACCTCTGTGTATTGGCTTCTCTGGCTATTGGCACTGGAATATTAATTATTACCTCAATCATAATTGCAAAAACATCAGAGAAGATTAAAAGTGGCCCATAATTTATTTTCTTTCATCTCTCCAGCTCTAAAAAAGTATTTTAAGTCTTGGCCTTGCCCATTGTATGCCTAGTATGCTATGCAAATCAGTTAAAGGTTAAGTAAGAGAATGCCCATGTGAAGGATGAATGAATTTATGAACACACTACAAACTTCCAGGTTGGAACTCATATAATTCTCCTTTATTAAAAATGGAATTATCTATGTCTTCCCAATCTCTCTTCAATCTTTTTTCCCCCACAGAATCAAATGGTTGCACTAAAAAAAAGTGTGATTTTTAGACTTTTTTTTCAGTCCTCTGCCATCAATTGCATATCTAGATGAATTACTTTTTAAATGGTCTTTCTAGAGAATTTACAGGTCCACAAGACATCCCATGAGATGCAATGACCTGTGGAAAGTACCCAGATGGGGACATATTTATAGGTACCATGCGCTTCATCTTTTCACTCCTGCACTGTGGGTTAGCTTATTGTCTCTAGGGAAGGGTCTACAACAAGTAATCAGCTGGGTTTTGAAATATGGTTCTCAAACCTGACCCATGATGGCAATCCCCAAGGAGCTTGTTAGAAAGAAAGAAGTTCCTGGACCAAACCTCAGACACCCAGTCAGAATAGCTGGCATGGGTCCTGAGGAGCTGGGTCTTCATCAGGCTTTCTAGGATCTGAAAGGCTAAAAGAATAAATAAGGGCTGGAGAGATGTTAAATTAAGGTGTTTACCATCAAAGCCCAGTGGCCTGGGTTCACTTCCCTAGTACCCACATAAGCCAGATGCACAAAGCAGAGCCTGCATCTGGAGTTGTCTGCAGTGGCCAGAGGCCGTGTGTACCCATTCTCTCTTTCTCTGTCTCTGTCTGAATCTCTCTGGTTGAAAATAAACAAACTATTGAAAAGAGAATAAATAAATTATTTTCTTTTAACTGTGGATTAGTCCCCATGGGGACTCATTTACAATTTTTCCTCCCAACTTTTCTTGCATTGAGAGAACATTGGGGGTGATTTTCCTTCGAATCCTGTGAGGTGAGTCGTCTGCTTATCTCTGTCCTTTATGCAGTTGAGTTCTGGAGTTCAGTGGGAAGGCATCGCTGGGTGCCAATAACAGAAATCTGAAATGGGGTTTAATACCTGGTTTTCTTTGGGCTACTTGAAAATTAATGCAAAATTCAAAATAAACTACCCCTTCAGAGAAGGGAAAAATGCATAATTGTTCTGAGACCATCCTCAGGCGTGAATATTTTAAGGGATCATCATTACTTTATGTAAGTGACATGATCTGTAATTGATGAGTAAGAAATTAATTGGCCTTGGGACATCATTGTAGAGGTTTATTGTCTCCTCAAGACAGATCTTGAGACCTACTAATATCCATTTCCTATCTTTGTAACCACCCACCTTATCTCAGCTGTCTTTTCCTAGGGAGATCTTTGCCATTGACAAATGTTATTGAACTCCTTCCTTTCTGCAGAGACAACACCAATGTCAGACACAGTCTTGTTCTTCTGTTCACACATTCCACAGGTCTCGGTGGTTGTGGGCATGGGCAGCAATAGTGAGGCTTAGTCAGTTTAGTGCTCAGCAAAATATTGACCTGACCAAGCACTGGGCATCTGTGGTAGTTTGAATAATGTCCCCCAATAAAATTTATTATAATTGTGTTTATTAAATTGTTAATTGTCTCCAGGCTTCTGGCTGGAGGAAGTGTTACTTTGGCCTAGCCTCCTGGGGACTGGCCCTTTCTAATTTGGATGCAAAATACTAGGGATAGATATGCAAAAGAAAAGCAGAAACCGGTCTGGCAGTTTTGCATTTTGTAAATTACAGTATGACAGTGTGCTTGCTGGCTTCTGGAGGTGCAGTCCCTCTCTCTGCTTGCTTCTGTGAAAGGGGTTCAGCCTTTTTCCCTTAACTTCCCCTGGATCTGTTGGTTTCAATAATAAATACTTTCCTCCCAAAAATTGTGCTTGGTTTGGAGATTCATCCCAGCATCATTTTGGCCACTAGCCAGAGTCAAGTTGGTGACTCACCTAACGAGTACAGTTAACATGAGTCAGTCACTGGCACTTAATCTTCTTATCAGACAAGCCACACATGTAGCAGTCATAGAGGATCTGTTCTTGTGGCCCTGGAAACCCTTCAGAATATTCAACAAAACAGACATTCTGTCCCTCTGCAGACAAAGACACAGAACATGGGGAAGTGTGGCACAGGATCACTCAAAGTTCAAGGTCCTTGTTAACAGTTCATACATTTCTAGCAACATAAAATAAGCTTCTGAACTCTCCTGTAACAATTCTAATCCCTTAGGCAGATGGGCTGGTCAGACCAAATTCAGCGGAGTTTTATGAAAAGTGTTTAAATTAGAAGGAGAAGAAAGTTGAGGCTTTGAAGTGAGAGGCTAAAAGCCAAGGGAGAAGGCATGTGGAAACTGCTTGCCTGAGAGGTGATTATTCTGCCTGATCCTGATCCTCCCCCTCCTGTGCCTGCAGCTGTACTACCATCACAGCTGGGGTCTCCTGCATGAATCTAGGCACAGTTCTAATTACCCTTTCCCCTCAACCTGTCCACCAATGCCTCTGGTGTGGGGTCCTATGTGCCTGAGTCTGGTCACTGCCTCCAGATCCCAGAACGTGTTTCCCCTCTGCTTTCCATGTTTCCATCCACCATGTACAGGGTCTTTACAGGGTAGTGAACATGAGTCTGGGCAAAGCTGCTCATCCCCTGCGTCCCTTCCTCAACCCCCCTGCATAATCCACACATTCTGGACTGCAAGATCAGGAACTGTGCATGCTGTCTAAGCTGAACTGAAATCACCTCACTTAACACACCCACAAAGCACTCCAAGTATCTCAGTGGAGCAAAGACAAAAGATGGCATTGGAATACTAAGCACCAGTGCAAATATTGAGCACAGGTAAGCCAAAAAGACCTGACCAACACACTATCTCCAGATTACAAAGTCTCAAAACAAGATGGGTAAGAAGAAAAAAAGAAAAACCAACAAGGCACGATGTTTTCTTTAAGAATTAGCAATCTTATAGCAGAGGTCACCTGTGACAGCTAGGTAGAGAAAACTCCAGACAAATAATTCAAAAAGTATTATAAACATGTGTAATGATACTAAAGTGGACATGGATAAATACTTGAATGAAATCCAAGAGAACAAAAATAAACAGCAGAATGAATTCAAAGAGGATACAAACAAATGACTGAATGAATTCCAAGAGAATAAAAACAAACAGTTAAATGAACTGAGGAAGTCAAACTAGGATATGAAAATGAAATTCAATAGAGATATAGAGACATGATCAAACTTAAATGATGCTGGAGGTAAAAAAAAATAGAATAAAAGCTCAATGGGAAGCCTCTTCAATAGAAGGGATGGAGTGGAGGACAGAATATAAGAATATAGTGGAATTGAATCAGTTAGTCATAACCAATGAGAAAGATCAAAAATAAATGAATGGAACACAAGAGATAGTTGTGACATCATGAAAAGACCAAATTTACAAATAATGGGCTTAAAAAAAAACCTCAGGCTAAATGCATAGAAAATATTTTCAATTAAATTAAACATAAATTTAATCAACATTAGGATTGCAGGGACTCAATATTTGCACGTCCACATGAAAGTTCCACTTTGTTTATGGTGGTGCTAGACCAAGATTACTTAGAAACATGGCACAGGGAAGAAGACCTGGCCTCCTGTCCTGCATTTCTCACTGGCTCATTTCAATGACTGAGACAAGATGACTGGTGTGTTTTCTGATCCTTTGTCTGCCCAGGATCTGTTATTCTGAGTGTGCTTGTGCGTGTATGTGTTGCGTGCATGCATTCATGCATTCATGCGTGCGTGTGTGTGTGTGTGTGTGTGTGTGTGTGTGTGCTTGTGTGTGTGACTTTTTCTCCTATCAGTAACTGTGGGTCACTAGTGCCTGAGGATACCGTCCAGGCCCCAAAGTAAGTTGCACTTTTTAATGCTGTAGTATTGATTTCATTTTCTTTCCTTTTTTTTTTCTTTTTATATTTTTGCTGCATGTTTGGGGCCTTTAAATGTGATTTTTAAACCATATTTTGAAAAACATTACGGAGAAAATCGTACATCATACATGTCTTAAGAGAATACCTAGCAGGCATCTGACCAGATGATCGGATGGAGCGATATTTTCCAAACTCCAGTGTTTCAAGCCCCTCCCCATCTCCAGCCTCTAGGGAGTGTTTTTCTCTGATGTGCTTTCAGTCCTGCCCACTAAGTACATGTATTTGTTTTAGTGACATAAGTAAAGGCACATTTCTCCCCCAATTGTTTTTTAAAAAAAACAAGCTTAAGGTTGAATGTGGTCTTACCTGAAGTGTTGGTGTGTGACCAAGTTGGGCACGGTGGCTCAGCTGGTCATAGAGGCTTCCCCAGAGCATTCGCTGCTGTTGGAGTGGCCTGCTCTAGGAGTGGGACAGAGTTGGGTCATAGATCAGACCTAAGGTGTGTTCTTGCAGCATGGACCTAAAACCATAAAACCAGCCCTCTCCGAGAGTGCCTCATCTACTCTGGTCCTTTTTCACACCTATTGGAAATGTTTGTCAACTGCCAGATGTACCTCAATTCAGGGTTTGTGCCTGCAGGGATCCAGTGGCAAGGTGCTGTGTGTGGCCATAGGCCACGAGGTCTCATTCTGTTCCCGCTCTGCTCCCTCTCCTTTCCTTCGGGTTTCTCTCTCTCTCTCTCCAGTATTGTCCCTCCAATGAGAGTTCAGCATTCTCATTCCTTCCTTTGCTGATGAGAGAGATGCTCAAGCCAGCCTAGAAGCAGCCGTGGATGGAACTGTCAGCTCAAGGGACATTTCGCCATCGTGCTGTAGAGAAGTATAGGTGATGCTCTCCTCGAATGTTGGCCCGCTCTCCTGGGTCCTCTCATGCCTCATTTGTTAGTGGACGGGAGATGGGACATGGGTTGGAGGTGTCTATGTGCCTTTCCTTTGGAGATTGGCAGTCTGTGCCACACTGGAACACACAAACTGGCATGACCAGGATGAAGAAAAAGTGCCATGTCTGTCTTCAGGCCCACTGCCTCAGATGTTGAAATAAGTAAGAAAAGCCATGGGTGATCCATGGAGGTTTCCAAGTCCATGGCCCAGTGAGAAGAGAGCCATTCTCCCCGCTGGTGCTGAGAGATGCAGCCAGGTTCTCCTGTTGTACACTTGCTTTGCCCCCACGACATGGGTGCAACTTGTGCTTCATGGGGCAGGGTTCTTCCTCTATGCGTCTCCTCATCGTACTGCAGGAAGTGGGGTCCTTGTACAAACATCTAGGGAGCTCATGTTTTGCACCCTGCAGAGTAGCAAGGTTTGACAGAGCTGTTTACTGGTCCCACTGCCATTATAGCCAGGGCTGCAGGTCCAGTAAGCCCACTGAGGAGGGCTCCCTAGTGGACTGGGGACAGGGACGAGGGAAATGGGAGGGGCATCGTAAGACTTGCTCGTGCAATGTATCTAATTATTGACAATAAATATGAAAAAAGAAAACTAAAGACAATGAATGAAGAAAAGGGAACCCTTACTCACTGTTGGTGGCAGTGTAAATTGGTCCAACCTATGTGAAAATCATTGTGAAGCATTTAAAAAAATAAAACTCAAACTTCCCTATGAACCCCATGTCATTGTTTGATCCAGGTGTCCCCCACAAACAAATGAATGTGTTCTGAGAGATCGATCCTCAGCTGATGGCAGTTTGGGTTTTACAACCTTGATGAAGCTGTGTTGTCAGGGGCGGGCTTTGGGGTTATAAGCCAGCTTCCCCTTGCCAGAGTTTGGCACACCTTCCTACCGCTGTTTGCAGTGCTGTGGCAGAGGTGATGTCCAGCCCTCTGCTCATGCCATCGTTTTCCCTGCCAGAATGGAGTCTCCCCTTGAGTCCGTAAGCCAAATAAACCCATTCCTCTACAAGCCACTTTTGTTTGGGTTCTTTCTGGGCAGCAACTAGAAAGCTGACTGCAACACCCCAGATCTACTAATTTGGGGCACATACCCAAAGACCTGGGTATTTTATGACAGAATCGCACACCCATGTTTACAGTTGTTCTATTTGCAATAGCTAATGTCCATCACCTGATGACAGAAAAATGAAAATTCGGTATATATACACAGTGGAATCATATTCAGCTATCTAAAAGAAGAGGTTATGAAAGTTTCAGGAAAATGTGTGGTACTGAAAGAAATAAGCGAGGTAACTCAGGCTCAGAAAGACAAAAACCCTATGTTCTCTTTATTGTGCTGATTCTAACTTTTCATGTTTCTATGCATGCAAATAAAAGTCTCCAGAGTGGGTATAGGATAAACCCGTCGATAGATGACCAGGAGAGAGGAATTGGGGGGGGGGCGATGAGAATGGAGAGAGGATAAAAGAAAACATACAACATGAAAGCAGAAAGGAGGCTCTGTGGGAGGGAGGGAGGAAAAATACAGAAAAAAAAGAGAACAAAATCTAATTATTTGTATGCCAATTAAAATGAAAGAATATTCAGATAATGCCTCAGTGGTCAGTTAGAAAAAAATTGCAAAAGAGCTCTGACATTTAGATATGACATTCATTTCTGCCTTCCTGTCAGGTCACAGGAAGAGCAGGAGTGGTGGTTCTGATCCACCCAGCAGACCCACCGTTCCTCCTTGAATACACCTCAGGCCCTGGAGCTGGGCAGGCTCCCTTTCCTCTTCATTCACATGATCCAAGGTCTGTACCCTTCACACACAGTCAAAGGAGTTAATAGAAAAAAGGGAAATTTCTCTGGGGCACGGGGACAATCTTTCCCCAAGCACCCTGTCCCCAGCTGCCTTTATCTTATATGTCCTTGTTTAGAATAGGGCCACGTGCATACTTCAGAAGAGTCCTGACTCAACCTTAGTACCTTTAGTTTAATCATACTATCCAGAGAAGTTGGTACTTCCTTGGCAAGAAATGTAAGAAAAATATGTGGATACAAAGCGAGTGAAGACTGCCACTTATGCATTTAACTCAAATTGGAGCTTCTTTCTCCGAATCTGAGCTTGATCTCAGTTTGGATTGCGATATTTGTGATGCCATAGATGTATGAGTAGTGAGCTCCTCAGCAGCCTTGCTGGCTGGCATGAAGAGCTGTAACTGTTTGTTCTCATCAGTTATGTTTTCTGGGAAGCATTTTGTTCTGTCCTGAACATCAAGATGGACACTTGTGCTGAGTAAGGTAATTGAGGTGTATTTCAATTAATGGGGGGAGAATGGCATCCTTTTTTAAAAATAAATATTTTTATTGTTCTTTTTATTATTTTTTTAATATTTTATTTATTCATTTTCAAGGAGAGAGAGAGAGAGAGAGAGAGAGAGAGAGAGAGAGAGAGAGAGAGAGAGAGAGAGAGAGAGAGAACACCAGGGCCACCACCTTGTGGGTCTGGTTTATGTGGGGGTCCTGGGGAATTGATCCCCGGGCCTTAGGCACTGGAGGCAAGTGTCTTAACCGATGAGCCATCTCTCCAGCCCGAGAATGGCATCCTTAATCCTTTTCACTCAGTAAATTTCCTTCCATGGTCAAAGTGACAAGAATTTTATTCAGCAGATCAGATACAATAAAAGGCAATAAAAATGACAGAAGTTATTTTTTAATCATGAACAAATTAACCCCTGAATGAATTGGTTTTCTTATGTTGGTAAAAATATCAACTTCAGTGGAAATTTGGTTAGATGCTCAATTCTCAGTCTTTCAGCTCCTCTCCCCTCCATATACTTCACTTACTTGAAAGCTTTTGGTAAATTGTGGAATCAAATTAATATAGTTCTCTTTCAAAAGCCTCTCTCTTCTTGATTAGTGTTATGATTATGATGATGATTACTCGTCTCTCAGTGAGTGTGGCAGAAGCTACTGTTGGCCTTTCACAAATATCATCTTAAACTCTCATGTCAATCCTGTAATTATCATTGACATTTTGCATTCAAGAAACCTGGAATCCAGATTTAAGTGACTTGCACAGTGTCATCAGTAAAGCAGGGATTAGAACTCGGGTTTTTCTGCTTCCAGAGATTCCACATTCTTCATCACGAGCTAGCCCCTCTTCCTTCTCTTCTCACTTCTCTGCTCAGGGTACTAATGATTTCCCTAATTGCCACAGGGCTTTTATACATCTCTCACTGGCTCATCCTTCAGTCTCACGTTCCTAGTACACTGGCCATGCCCATTTACTGGCTGAGACACTCATGGTCTGCTTGTGAAATTACTTCTCTTTCTAGATGAACAACTTTTTGTTTTCACTCCTCATCCTCTTAAGTCTGGAGGCTCTTCACATGTTGCTCAATAAATAAACATTAGGAAGAAAAAACACACATCAAGCAGACCAGTCCTGGTTTTCCTCTTTCTCCTTTGTTGGTCTACCAGGCAAGGTGCCAGAGGATTTTATAAGCACCTGAGAACAGCAGTGACAAGTAGTGACGGAATTCACAGAAGCTCAGTTGGCGTTGACGTTTCCCTACACAGTGAGCCAGAAAGGACACTCAGCAGCGGTGATACATGGAGAAGAATGGTGAGACGGAGCATCGGGCCTTGCTCAACCAAGGGGAGGAGAATGAACTGGTAAGGTGTCCCTTCTTTTCACGTTTTCTTGGTGTCTGAGGCTGTAAGGGGTGACTGATGCCAATGGTACCGGTTGGAAAGGCTTGGGACTGGTGAGTCTCTGTAAGAACTGTAAGACCCGGTTTCAATGTGGGGAACCTCAGCAGGTCTTGCCTCTGGATGGCAGAGTTCTTGCTCTTTCCATATACAGAGGACTGCGTGAAGCTTTCTAGATGCATTGCAGTCCCTGGGGTACTGCGTTCCCCATGGTGCCCATTGAAGGGTCTCCCCTTACTTGTTGGGTCAGCAAAGAATTGAACAAACTGATGATAACTGCAACTCTTCTTTTTCTCCTGTTTTTGGTAAGTCTGCACAAGCCAGGCTCAGGGTGATCTGAGCTCAAGTCTTTTGTCTCCCAAGACCAAGAGTGGTTTTCAGCACTGAGTGTGAAGGTGGCAGTGACAGAGAACCTGGGACTTTGACACTTTTTAAAGAAGACTTTATTGCTTCTTTTATTCTTTCTCCTATTTCCCCTTCTTCCAAACATATATACATTTTGAAAAGTAACCATCAAAATTAAAACGTCTGTGGTATCTATTTGGTGATAAGGAGTTTGCATGCATAACTTTATTTTAATCTTCACCACTCAGTAATGAAGGAACAAATCTTGCTTTACGGAAAAGAAATTTGAGATCAGGGAGGTTAGGTAACTTACTCAAGGTTGTTAGCTGGACAAGGAGAGTTGGAATCCAGCTCGGGCTTGGGTTCTTTATATGCCAGCCTGTCCACACTAAAGCACTGTGTCTGATAAAGAGAATGAGAAAAGAAGAGACAAGCGGTGAAAGGCAGGAGAGTGAACGCAGGTAGGGAGGGAGGATAGCAGTGCTGGTATAAAATAAATTGGGAAATCTTGGCTAAAATAAATTTGGAAATCTTGGTTTATGCATCAGAAGGGTGTCAATTTCCTGTCTCACCTGTCTGGTTTCCTGTAAGAGCTGTGGGAAATCTCTGCCCGTGTCTCCAGCTGAGCTTGTTTGTTGATGTAATGAAAAGAAGTTACATCTATAGCTAGGCTGTCCAATAAGGCATCAACTAGCCACCCATGGTTTTTGAATACTCGAAAAGCAGCTGCTGCCGATTTGAACGATGCTATATATTTAAAAAAAATACCAGATTTCTAAGAGCTTAATAGTAATACTAACAATAATTTTATATCAGTTATACAATGAGACGCTATTTTAGGTAAGTTTAGTTGGATAGAATCTATCATGAAAATCAATTCCGTCTGCTTCATGTGACTTCTTTAGTGTGGCTGCTGGGTAATTGAAGATTACAAATGACCCATATTAACATCCTTGTACAATGGGCTTTAAAATCTTCACACTGGTGGGATTCAAAGGTTTCAAATCTAAGCACCTGTGGTCACTGCTGAATGACGGCCAGGTCTGATGTGTTCTGAACATGTAGATGAGTGGTCATCACAACCTCACGTCACTCTATCCTTCTCTAACTAGGTATTGTGTTTGGCATTTCGATTCTCCCAATCACATACACATCCAAGGATTGAATAATGGGCAGGTGCCAGCTTTCTTCTTTTATTGTGTGGGTGATGAAACACTTGTAGACACATCCACCATATTGGGAATCACACTTTGTTGACCTCAGACTATTCTGGGGAGGGCAGCAGGCCTTTGTGTTCTCCTTCAAAAAGCACAGAGGCCCATTGGTAACCTGGTGGGGTGATTTAAGCTAATTAAGAAGCTATGACTTGGCTCCAGGCAACCTCTGTCTTGCAAGTCAACTGCTCACTATTGTCTGATCTGTGCACTTTGGAAGTGCATTTTATGAAAAACAATTAGTAAGCAAAGGAAATAGGCCTAAGGCTCAGGGTACATCTTGGGGGCTGCCAGGCAGCGGCTCTCACAGTGTGTGCCCATTTTCTTTTCTCCATGGCTCAGTGGGACTTCTGTTTACATTCCCCATTTTAAGGAAATCAGTCTGTGATTGTGAGAGGATTGGAGGTGGAAACTATATCCTGTTGGAACAAATAACAAATTCCTTCAATCAAGCACCCAGGAAGAGCCTTAAGCAGATAGGGAAGGCCTGTGAATTATTCACGGAGAGCTGGGTTATTCTGCTGAGCTCAGTGTGGGTATAAAGGACTCCCCTCATTCCTATCTCCTGCTCCCAGGCCCCAACTCCTGCCAGGTAGCAAGAAGCTGAATTTTCACAGTCCTGGGCAGGTGGTAGGTGATGTGGAAGACCATTCTACCTGCATAGCAGCCTAGGGACACACACTGTTACTTTATAGGTCCTGGTTGACTTATCAAACCCACTTCTATAACTGACACCCTCCTTGCTACAACTTAGCTCTAATAAGCTCCTTTCCCCTCACCGTTTACCAATTCTCACCTGCACAGGTGATCCTGTCAGCCCTTCCATTCACAGATTTTCATCAATGTCTGTTAAATTCCTCCCAGCTTCATTGACAGCCACAGGATCCTTCTCAACACAGACCTTCAGTGAGCCTAATGTATGTTTATAGGCTGGGTTGCCTAGTGGAAAGAGGTTTGACCTCCAGCTGACCTGGATTTGAACTTTGGTTCTGTTGGACCAGTTATCTGACCTAAGTTACCTGTACAAGGGGATCGAGGTGAGAATTAAACATGATGAGCATAGCCTTTTACGAAGCACCTATAGATGCTGCTGAGAGATGCAGTGTGACAGTCTCGGTCTTTTTTTGATTCCCATCATTGAGGATTGATAAACGCTATGTGGAGAAGGACCGCAGGCAACAGCAGGGCTTCTCTGAGGCTGGACCACATTACAGTTCCTTCAGAATCTCCAAGAGTGCTTTGCACTCACTATTTCCATACACAGGGACCTGTGGAATGCTTTGTGTGTATGTGTGTGTACATCCATGTGAATACATGCACAGATTTTTCTCCTGAGCATTCTTCCACTGAACCTCCATAGGAGAGGTCAGGGTGGTCTCAGGAAATGGTAGGCATTGTTTTGTCATGGTCCTCTTCTGGGAGGATGCTCACTCCACCTCTCCTCAGCCAGGTAGGTCTGCAGGTGCTCTACCTGCACATCAGTCTCCACTGCACAGCCCTCTGCCCACATGTACACACTTATGTTATGATTGTGGTCTTCACTCTGGCCCTACTGGAGTGGTTTTACCCATGTGAGTTGCAAGAGCTAATCGATCCATTTGTGCTGTCTCTGTGTGCAGACATCCGCCATCTGGGGATCGAGATCCCAGAGGAGAGCAGCTCTAGAAGAAACTTTGCTGCTTGGTGTGGAAGGCATAGAAGAAAGAAATGAGCATTTCCTATCATAGAAAATTGTTCCAGTGTCGAAGGCATCAGATCTGGGCTTTAGGCAAGACGCTATTGCTTACCACTTGTTTGTTGAAATTTTTTTTGTGTCCTTTGCCAATTGGCTGAAAACAAAACAACTCACTTTCCCGACTCACAAGTTTTGTGAGGGTTATGTATGTAAAATATAGAAAATAGTATGGAAAACATGGATTCATTCACATTGCACAAACTGAACAATGCATGCATACATATATTACTATAAAAACAAATAATATGAAAGGAACTGTTCAGAAAAGCTAGCCATTGTGAACCTTTACAAGATTATTCATACCTTGTCATGCATTCTTTTTTTTTACTCAATACATACTTTATATCAAACAAACTAGTGTTTCAGTACAGTACCCTTGAGCTATACAGAATATATATACAATACACATATGTTCACAAAGCAAACACTAGGCTTAGAACAGATTTGAAAACATGATATTCACATTGATTACAATTACTCTAAAATGATTACAATGTTGAAAAGGCACTTAGTTTACAAAAGTCACAAAATATACGTGTATGTGCAGTCACCAAGAACTATGGTTTCTGTAAAATACTAATAGCCAGATACTAGTATATAAAATGTGAAGTTCTGATGTTCTATACATTTTTAGGGAACCAAACCAAAATCCAAAACCATTTTTTGTTATTGTCAAAAGTCAAACATGCCAAATTTGCAAGCAGAGACAGGTAGAAGAGAGACAGAGAGAATGGGTATGCCAGGGCCTCCAGCCACTGCAACCAAACTCCGGATGACACACCACTTTGTGCATCTGGCTTTATATGAGCACTGGGGAATCAAACGGGGTCCTTAGGCTTTGAGGGAAGTAAGTGCCTTAACCATTGGGCCATCTCTCTAGCCTCTGTCGTGCATTCTTTATCCTCCATTATCTTAAGACACTCAAAGGATTAATATTAGAAAGTGAATGTTGATATGTAAAAGGCAGCCCTATTTTTTTGTGTGTGTTTCCTGCCACTGTTTTTATTAGTCATTTGAATGAAGGCAAGATTATCAGTCTTCAACTATTACCTAACTGTGAGGGAAGTATAACAATATGGGTGACAGAACCAAGATTTAAAATTTTCTCAAGATACAGTATACCAGGCTTCAGTAGTTTTAAAATATTGACAGCTGTATTTGAGAAAATAATTGAAGTGTTTGCTTTTATTATTATGACCGAATTTTAGTTGCCAGTAGAACATCACTATATACAAATTAGTCCTGGAATGTCTTAAGAGAGGTCCATTTGACAGAATAGAAAAAAAGGAAAATTCTGCTATATTCTGTCCTTGCCAGCCAACTGCTTAGTGTTGTCATATCTATAAAGCTCTTAAGGGAACTCATAAAACAGCCTAATTATACACGTTGGAAGTACATGTTATGAAAACATTAAGTCCAAGTAAGAAAATATCGTGAGATGTGCTCTTATCTAAGAAATATCTAAGAAATTATATTTAATTCACAAACTCAGAGAAGTTTCAAAACAATCCTAATTCTATAACTTGTATTCTTTCAAGCTGTGATGTTTATTGTGCAGCAATAGAAACCCAAGATACCATCTCGGCTGACCAGCAAGGGATTTTGCAGCTTGCAGGGACTGAAAGCCTCTAAAGTAGACACTAAATACCCATGTGCCAAGAATCATGCTGAGCCATTTTTTTTCTAGCGAGAAATCTGAACCAAATAACTTCCAAAGTTTGGGGCTGGAGAGATTGCTCAGCGGTTAAGGTGCTTGCCTGCAAAACCTAACCACTGGGGTTCGATTCCTCAGTGGCTACATAAAGCCTGATGCACAAAGTAGCAATCATTTGCAGTGGCTAGAGGAGCTGGTGTGCCCATTCTCTCTCTATGTCTGTCTTTTGCTGCATACAAACAAACAAACAACTAAATGAATGAATAAATAAATAACTAAATAAGAGCACATCTCCGGACGCTGTGGTTTGCTGTAGCCTGCAGGGCAAAGACGAGCTCCAGCACCTGCCCCTTAATCAGTCCAGGCATCTCCTTGCCTTCTGGGCCATATCACAGCTCTCCTGGCACTTGCTTCCCCAAACAAGGCTCCAGGTTGCACCTTTACTTGCTGGAAAACTGTGCATTAGCGATTTTGCCCTAGTGGAGTAGTTGACACTATTCTAGTGTCTGTAACAGGCTTATCTTTATAGCATTGGGTTTTGATTCCTCTGCTGGAAAATGAAGGGCTTCTCTTAGATAAAATACAAAAGAAATGCAGCTGGTGGAACTATTCAATAATCGCTCTGAACTACCCCTCGAGTCAGTTTGTTTGATCTATAATCAATATTTTATACATTTAATCATAATACTTATTTTTAATAATGAATAAAGTCAGTTTCTTGGGTTATTACGATGATTACATGACAACTAATAAATACCAAAGATTATTTTTGCTCATTGTGAAAAATAGACATAGTGAAGGCAATTCAAGTCTTCCTCTTCTAAGAGTTGTGGTTCACATTTGTAATTCTGGACTTAGAACAAGTCAGAGACAGGAGGACTGATGCCATCTCAAGGCCATCTTGGTTTCCACAGTGGATTCTAGGCCAGTCAGGGCTACGTGGCAAGACCCTGTTTCAAAAAAGAAAAACACACAGGATAGGCCATTGAGACAGAAACCAAGGATTTTCGACACAAGGACCTCTAAGCTCGCAACATTAAAGCAGCCTTTTTACTCACCCACCACGACTCAGGGAACTGAGTGGAAGAGGGGGCGGAAAGATTGTGAGAGCCGTGGTGGGGGAGACAGTCCGGAGGCATAGCACCCATCAGTAACAACTGACTTGGGCCAGGAAGACCGGGATGAGTACTAAGATATACAGGATACCTTGCCACAAGGACTAATACAGACAGCCCACGGAGGAGGATATACAACTGATCAGGGATGGGGAGGGGGGGAATTGGGGAAGTCGGGATAACAACGCATGGTTTGCCCACTAAATAATGTAACTCATTATGGATAATAAATATTAAAAAAAAAGAAAAACAAACTAATAAATAGCAAAGATCTCCTCTGCCTATACCAAAGGTTCCGCATGGCATGAATCCAAGACATGCTGTACAAGTATGACAGGGTGGTATTTGGTGACAGCTAGTCTAAATTACTGCATGTGACAAAGCAGTAATAGAGGGTTGAGGAATGACCACCATAAAAATGCAATCCATTTACTGCCCTAACCTACAAGAGCACTTTGGGGCATTGGCAGAGGGGGAGGAAAAAGGACAGAGTTTTAGGACTGTCCTCCACCTAACACGGAAAGGAATACAATTTGGCATGTCCAGAGAGAAGAAACAAAGAACGGAGAATAATAAATAGAAACTTGGTGCTTGAAAATCAAAGACAAACCATAATGAATCTAGCCTCACACTGAGAGCTCATTGGCTATGATTCAAGAGTCTAACGTTTGATGTTACAGAAACAGCTCACTTGTTCTAAAGCCGTGGGAACATCCTTGCCCAAACACAACGCAACACATAAAAATGTAAACAGTACAACACAAACACAAACAGCAGCAACAACGAACACGACTGGCATCGCCGTTTCAGAAGGCAACTGTGAGTGATCATTATTTTTGTCATGTCTTGAATGAGTGTATAAATGTGTAATGTTGGGCTATAGGAGCCACTGAAAGTGTTAGAAACTCAGCTAAAATATTCATTCCAAAGCATTTTAGTCATATCACTATTCCTTCAGTGTTGGATATTTTTAAAAAATTGAGATAGATAAACCCATGAACTGTAAACCCAAGAATAAAAAGAGTCCATGTTAGTAAGACCAGATTTGCATAAAGACTAGTCAAGGCTCAGCTCCAGGAAACCATCCCAGGCTCTGCTTCCACAGCAGAAAACGGACTCAAAAGAGGACTTGGAGAAAGGGTTTGGAAAGAAGCCCTATTTAGATGAAGCAGCCCCGGCTAATTGACCCTTCTTTGGGCATTCGGCCCATCTTTGCTGGCAAGCATAGGAGCTACCTGTATGAAGGGAAAGAGTCTTAGCAGCCAGTGCTGTCTCCAGGAGGATACCTCATGCCTGCTCTCATTGAGTTCCTAGGAGGTTACATTGGCTCCTCTCCTCTTAACCTGGGGGAAAGGAGGCTCAGGTGAGTCCCACCAGGTGTGCCAGCTCACACCGCAATTCGTGCATCCAAGGGGAGCTGCACATCGTTCTTGCATTGTTGCTGCTGTGTGTCTTTGTGGGGATGTGTTCATGCTCAGATATTGTATTTTGAACGAATCTTGGAGTTAGTTCTGTGGCTTTCCTTGGGCCTGTTCTTGACTTCAGTTTTGACAACTTGTCCTCCATGGGAAAAGTAAAAGTCCACTCAAGCCACTGTGTAATCACTTCTAGAAATAACACTGCGCTCTGCATATTGCCTGTGGCCAAATCATTTTGCAATGAGTTCAACGGAATTAGCCATTTAATTTCCTGAAATTCTGTTTAATTGTGTATTGCCCATGATAATATTAACTCTAAATACATGCTGACTGCTCAAAATATTTAAGGATCTGCGCTAAATGCTTTGTAAGCAGTATCTTATTAGTTTCTCAAAACATCCCAGAAGACACTGCTATTTCCACTTATGGAGGAGGGAACTGAGGTATCCGAAGATGTGGAATGGATTGCCTACGTCACATGTCTGGTTACGTGATGGGGGTTGTCCCAAGAACTTGGGGCTGAACTGGGATGTTAGGGGACCTCTGTGGAAAAAAAAACCTCATGAGTATTACATTTCACTCCTAATCTAGGACTTAGAAAAGACTATTATTAGAGCTGAGGTATGTCTCTTGGCTCAAGAACTCACAGAAAAAAAGAAGGAAAGGAACACCATTGCTTAGAGAGAAAGCAAATCAGGGCTATGTGACATCATTGGTGATCTTTTTTTTTAGCAGGAGAGAGGGAGAGAGAGGGAGAGAGAGGAAGAAAGCCTGCAAGCCACAGGTGGATGGAGGGCAGAGGACAACTTGGGTCAGTCTCACATTCTCCTTCGTTTGAGGAAGTTTCCCTGGACAGTGTCTGCTGTTCTGGGCTAAACTTCTCTAGAGGTGCTGGGAAATGACCCTGACTCCTCCTCCCATCTCACTGCCTCAGTACCAGAGTGCTGGTGTCACAGAAACCCACCATGGCTTCTGGCTTTTTTTAAATGTGGGGTATGAGGATTGAACTCAGGCACTCAGAATTGAGCAGGAAACACACTGAGCCATCTCTCAACCCTTATTTACTCTGATGGCTTAATGCACAACTTCCTGGATGTTATATACCATTTAGAAATCTTCCTGAAAGTTCCTATTCAAGTTTTTTTGGTCAAGTTTTATTTATTTATAATTGATTTGTGGTAGATTTTTACATTCTCAATGTAAAATCCCTTTTTACACATAGATAAAACTATACGTATAAAATAGGTCTTATTACATGAGCACTCTTGTCCAGGGAGTGTTTAATGAACAGATACTTTTCAAAGACATTTATTCTTATTTAAGGAATGTTTCTCTACTTGAAGTTCTTGAAGACTTTCTCTTATTGTTTGTTCAAATGATGTTTTCTCTTTCACACTTAAGTATCTGTGTATTATATATTAATATAGGTCATCTCAAATGAATTTTGGCCTATAACACACACAGCCCTGTTTGCTGAGGAGAGATGGTCTCCCTCCCTCAGCCTGCAGTGTTCTTTCCTGGAAGTGACGACATGATCACGGACCTCTTTCTGCCTTGTTTATTTGTCTTTTTCATCTGTTTCATGTATACCACATAATGATTGTGACTAGTAAGTGTAAACCCTCCACACTTCCTGGTAATTATTGTCTTGACCATCCTAGGTTCATTTCCATGCCAATTTTAGAATAATTTTACCAATTATCACAAAAATGGGATTATAGTATCTAATTCCCAAGCTTAGTCTCTCTCTCTCTCTCTCTCTCTCTCTCTCTCTCTCTCTTGACTCAGATCTTACTGTTTTATAGCAATAACGTGTGCTTCTCAGTTTCTAAGGCCCTGCACTATTTTCTTAGATTTATTACTAGGCAATTCATTTTTTTCCTGGATGGAATGAATCATATTTAATTAATTTTCAAATTGTTTGTTATGAGTACATATGAGCAAGTGTCTTTAAACACTGAGCATCCCCCGTCCTCAAGTTATTAGTAAGTACAAATAGAGTTGGTTTCCTTATATAAACCTAGCATTCTGCAACCCTAATAAATTCATGTCTTAAACATTGTTACTTTTCTGTGCTTTAATTTTTTTTAATTCATACAAGCACACACATATCTTTTCATATATATTGAGGTGACCTTTTTTTGAATTTTAGTTTCTGTTTTGACAATTTTACACACGCATCTAATGTATTTTCTTCTTATTCACCCCATTACACTCTCTATCCCACTACCTCTCCTGCTGAAAAACCCTTTTTCTTTCAAGACGTCCTTTTCATATTTTCACCTCTGCATATTATAGCTCTATAGATATCTATATCTAATCTATATCATCTATATCTATATCTGTATCTGCATCTGCATCTATATATCTATATCTATATCTACACCTACATCTATATATTGATATATCTAATCTAATCTAATCTTTATCTATCTCATCTCTATCTCTCTATCTCTCTATCTCTCTATCTATCTATCTATCTATATCTGTCATCTAAAGAAAGAGAGATGTATGGAGCTTTATTAAGATTGTATTCCCTGATGGTTAATAATGTTTATTACATTCTTTTAAATCTGTTGTCCATTTCCCTTTCTTCTGTTGAGAACTGTTTGTTCATTTTGATAGCCCACTTATTGACTGGCAGATGAGGAGAAGGTTGGTGTTTTATTTTTGTAGTTCTTGACATATTCTAGATATCAAGCCCCTGTCTGAGGAATAGCTGGTGAAGATTTTCTCCCATTCTACAGGCTTTGTGTTCACTCTTGCAGGAAAGTTTTTAATGACAGTGTTTTTCTTCGCTTTTCTCTTTCCTTCCTTTCACTTTTGCCCACTGGGATTAAGCAAGCGCAGGGCCCACATGAGCTAGAGAAGCAAAGCTCTCTACCACTGACCATTGCACCCTCAGCTTCAAGCTCTTCAGCAAAGTCTCCCCAGTAACTGACATGTGCAGCAATTACAGATATTTTAAAACCATAAAACATGCAGATGTATTTGTGAATATATCCATTTTATAAATCCACTAAGAGCAGAATTGGGCCTTTATGTTTTATTCTATTGTGTGTCTGCTTTCTATTGCATTCATTTCTATAGTAATCTTTACAATTTCCTTCTTTAGACAATTCTCATTTAATTTGCTCTAATTTCTGTATTATTTTGAGATGGGCACTGCACTTACTTTGATTCCAAACTTTCTTTTCTAACACATGCATTTAAAGTTACAAATTTCCCTCTAAACATTGCTTCATCTGTATCTCACAAGTTTTGACTTTTTTTCCATTTTTCGTTCAGTTCAAAATATTTATTGTAATTTCTTATTTGATCTTCATGTTTTATTCAGAATTATATTGTTTAATTTCTAAACACTTTGATATTTTGAAGCTAGTCTTTTGTAAATATTTAATCTAATTAAAATATCAAATTTTATGTCTGAGAATATGATCAATTAATATAATGTTTTTATTACTTGAAAAAATTAAATTCTGTACTTAGATATTTTATTTTTGTCTTTTTAGTCAATTTAGCTAACGGTGTTCTTCAAAGATTTTATGTTCTTACAGATGTTTTTCATCCACTTATTTTATCAATGCAGGAGGTATGTTAAAATTTCCAATACTGAGTGAGTTTCTTAGGCCAATTTTGCTTTATAAATGTGAAATTATGCTTTAAGGTACACAGAAGTTTAAAATTACCATCTTTATCACTTAGCTTCTAAAATGTCCCTTTTCTCTCTTCCTTAAGCATCCTTGAGAATCCTTGAGATATGATTTTGTCATATATCAAAATAGCTATACCAGTTTTCCTTCATTAATGTAAACATTGTATATTTCTCCTTCTTTCCCCTTTTAACTTTTCATTATATATGTATATATATATTTAGCCTGTGTGTCATAAACAGTAAGTATCGTATCTTTTATTATGCAGCTCAGCAATCCACGTTTTCATTCATCATGTAAGACTGCTTGCATTCGGTGTAATTACTGATACAGTGCGGTAAATTTCCTCATACTACTGTTTCCACTCATTACCTTTGCTCATTTCTTCATTTAACAATGTATTATAGACGCTCCAGGTTCTACACCAACAGCATTCATTCTGTTTTGAATGGCTTTATTATAGACCATTGTTTTGATGGTTCACAATCTACTGCACCATTGGCTAACATTCCATACTTCTAATAATTTTGCTCCTGCAGATAATACCACACTGCACCTCTTGAGTTCTTCAGTATTTTTTCTTTTTGTATTATTTCATTAAGGCATCTTTCCAAGTGAGGAATTATTGATTGAGGGTAGAAACATCTTTTTAATTCTTGGTTTAATTTGTTACCTTGCCTTCTTTTATGGAATTATTCAAATTCACAAAGTCATTAGCAATATAACTATAATGGCTTCATTGCAGTCATTGTGAGTTCTTTTTTATTTCTCTTTTTTAATTAAAAAAGTTATGTAGAAAAAATCTACAGGGGCACAAGAATTATGATCACCCATGTCGTTACTGTGTGTAAATAGAAAAAGAAGTTGTTCGAGAATGAGCTCATTTCAGCTATGAGCTGGACTAAAATTCCAAATTGTTCTGCTTCTGCTTTGTACGTTTGGCCTTCGGCAAGTAACACAAATAATGCATTTTTATCACGTTACATGTGGGATGGCATATGTAGATTATTTGGGTCTAATATAACTATAACTGTCAATCAAGGTTTCTAGAAGCAGAGGAACAAAAAGAGATCTTGGAAATATTTTAAAAGCAGGATGGATGCATGCTTATACATTTAATTCAACACAGCATGACTGAATCACTAAACTTGACCTATGTCTTGTCCTACTTTAACAATATTGTTGACTAGCAGTGAAAAGGAAGTCTCCACGTACTTACTTTCCACAGCACACAAGCACACATTATCTTCTCTGAGCACAGCACCCTTGTAAAGTATGTCTTTGTAAAAAAAAAAAAATTGTAGCTTGCATTGGGAACTCCTGGAGGTAAAGTGAGTTACCTGAGCACAGCTGGTAATGAGATAGGTTTGCATTTCTTAAGCTTGTGACCTTTCCAATGGTTTAAGGATTACTTTCAACAGCTGTTATTATAATCATCCACCACTGAGTTATTAGAAAAAGTTAATAAAAGAGGCCATACTGAAGATGAAAAATTTTCCAAAAAATAAAGCCAAGAGATTCGTTGTGTGATAACACGTTTTAAACTCACGTACAAATGCAAGAGGTTTCATCATTGAAAGTATATAGCAACACAGTGGGAACCCATGTTCTTGGCATTACAGCTCTGTGATGTATGAGGACATGGAAGACCCGAGGCAAAGGAAGAAATGAAACAAACAAAACACCCAGCCAAACCTAAAGTAATTGTACAGCATTCATGTCATTCATTGTTAGTACGATCACAAACTTTCCATTTCTATGGCAAAATGTCTAAGATAAACAACTGATTGGTTCTTCAACTAGGCCAGTCTGCTATGATCTCATCAATTCACACCATTGCTAAGGTTACCCTCATGGTCCAATCACCTCTCAGTAGCTCTGACAACTGAGAACAATGCCTTCTACACATGAGCTTTTGAGGGAGGACTCTTCCTATCCAAACCGTAGTAACCAATAACCTTCCGGGATTTAAAATACTCAAAACATTTAGTTTTTTTTTTAATTTTAATAATTTGGTTTTTCAAGGTAAGATCTCACTCTAGCCCAGGCAGACCTGAAATTCTCTATGTAGTCTCAGGGTGGCCTCAAACTCACAGAAATCCTCCTACCTCAAATTTAGTTTTTAAAATTTATGAAACAACGCTCTTTGTTGTAGGAGTTAGAAACTAGAAAAGGGCTTTAAATAACCAAAGCTATCTTCACATTCAAAACCATCTAAATCCACCCAACTGGTGACACATAGAAACTAACCTATATTAACAGCACAGATATTTCTGTAGGCTACTTTCAAAACAAATAAATGCAAGTTGCATTTTGAAAGCTTTTTCTGCCCACAGATAACACTTTAATTCATATCACACTATTTTATAAACAATTCATCTATTCCTACTTTTTAATCATAATCAATTATAAAATAAATCTGAATGCAGATTAAGCTTGACATGTGCATGGACCATTTGTATCATAAGTTTACCATTTTTCAATAAAATTATATTAAAAAATTTAAATACCTAAAGAAAGCATTATGCTCAAAATATGAGGCAGTTTATAAAAAGCCAAGGGACATCTTCCTTTCCCTGCTCCACCTACACAACGCTGTAGTTTCACAAGCATGGCTACAAGGAGGAGCCCTGCTTTCTTACTTTCTTTCTATTGTATCAGCTGGCAGGTGTAGTCAACCCAATTCCACCAGCTGATTTCAGATTTCTCTCTCAAATAATACCCCTGTACCTAAAGTATGTACCATTTGAAGTAAAATAGTGTTTTCCATTATCATGAAAAAATGAAATGTTCTTTGGTTTATTAATGCAGGAGGTGTTTGGTTACCATACCCAGAATGTCCGGAGAGCTTTGTGCCTTGCTGCGTCTGTGCTGACGTTTGGGGTCCTTCAGCTGGTGTTCTACTGGAAGCCAGAGTGGAGGGTATGGGCCAACTGTACCCCATGCTCCTTGCAAGAAGCTGACACTCTTTTGCTGAGGACAACAGTGAGTACCCTTCTGTGGCCGATTTTGAATGCCATGATCACCACAGAGATATAGATACTTTATGCCTTCCCTAACAGGTAGAGTACAAAGCAGACATTATAAAAAGAGAGAATGAATGTGTGGTTACCAAAGCCTGCAGAGAGATTAAAGAAGAACGGCTCATGGATATAAGGATGCCATTGAACTTCTGATGTTCTATAGCACAACAGCTGGCAGATACCAAATTGGCTATTTCAAAATAGTTAGTAGAGAGGGCTTTGAATGTTCCCAACACAAAGAAATAGTAAATATCTGAAGTGGTTGATAGGCCAATTACTCTGGCTTGATTACTGTGCACTGTATACAAATACCAAAATGTCACACTCTGCCCTATGAATGCACACTATTGCTATGCCCCAGTTAAAAATTCAAATAGGCATGGGGTGGCACAGTGGGTAAGTGCTTGCTGTTCAAAGATGAGGCCGAGTGTGTAAACCTAGCACCTGGAAGGAAATGGTAGGTATGGCAGCACAAGCCTGTAAACAGGCAGAAACAAGGGAATCCTTGGGGCTTGCTGGCCAGCATTGTCTAGCCAAGTCGGTGAGCTCTGGGTTCAACGGGAAACCCTATTTCAGAAAATAAGGTGGAGAACATATGGGGAATATCTCTTGGCATTGACCTCTAGCCTCTGTATGCATGCTGACACATATGTATCCACACACATATGAACACATTCACACACACATGCACACCACATACATACATATGCAAAAAACAATGTTTTTGAAAGAAAGAAATACCATGGTCATATCTTGTGTTCTGCATATGGTCTAATGGCTGCTAGCCACTATTCCAGAGGGTAGGTCTTCCTCCATAGAAACAGTGTTTGTAGACCCAAAGAAGATAAAGAAAAGCCATCCCTGCAGTCTATGTGTTTTCTCTTCACTTCAGCCTAGGGATATTTCTAGCAAATCGGGCTAATGATTAGTGCTTCTCACCATGACATGGTGGTGACTGAAGGTCTTACAACTCTTAGAGTTCACACATGGAGCACACCAAATATTTTTAATGTCTAGATGTCTTCTAAAAACAGATCCGGGTGTGGTGGCATACACCTTTGAGCCCAGCACTTGGGAGACGAAGGCAGGAGGCCCTAGAGTTGGGACCGGTCCAGGATCCACAGTAAGGCCTTTTCTCCAAAAGCAAAAATTGATGGATGCATCCTTTGAAGTCTGTAATCACAGTCCAGTAGGGAGCAGAGTTCAGAGAATTGCCGGGGCTGGGCAGTCTCTCAGCTGTGTTTTCAGAGAGGGACTCCACCTCCAGAGGAAGAGAGAAGAAGATAGGAGAGAGAGGGAGAGAAAGAGAAAGAGAGAGAGTGAGAGAGAGGAGTGTGAGGGAGAGATTCGGTCTCAAGGAAATGTGCAGATAAGCAGTAGTGGAAGAACACAAACACTTTCCTTGGCCTCCATGTACCTGTCGTGTCTTCACATCCATGTCTACACAGTATAGTAGACACATATCCACACCCTAAACCACACACAAACATTTTAAAAGAAGATATAAATATATAGAAAACATCTCTTAGACATGAAGCTTTCCTATAAAGTGCTTTTTTTTTCTTCCATTAGCCCAATGGTTCTCAAGTAGTTTTGTACACATCAAAGGCTTCTGGAAGGCTCTATGCCTGCGTTCTTGATTGACTACTGTCTGAAGTGAGGCTGAGAATTTACATATCCATCGAGTGCTGAGATAACGTTGATCTCTTGCTTGTTGACTTCTCTAGGATGAATTTCAAAAGTATATGAGGAAAAAGGTATTCTGCCTCCACTTATCTACCCTGAAGCTTTCTGTAAGCAAGAACCCAGGAAAACCTCTGGTGACTGATCGCCATTCTGTCATAAACCAAGCTGTCATCAAGCCAGAATTAAAAGTAAGTCATCCTAAGTGTGCAAGGTTAGCAGAGAAAGAATAAAGTCTTCCCTTCTTTGTAAAAGCTCTAAATACAATATTGTTGGGCGGCAATGACAGCTAGGCATCACAGAAACGAGTCCCATAAAATCCCCATTATGGGCTTTATCTTTCACTGACACCTTTTCCTTCCAATTTGGGTTTGCAGCTGAGGTGTATCCAAGTGCAGAAGATCAGGTATGTTTGGGATCACCTGGAGAAGCGCTTTCGGAAAGTTGGGTAAGTAAAGACCTTTATTCAGCACCACATCAGGATGGAGGGGAAGTGTGGCTTGGTGAGTGCTGTGAACTGAAGTGTCTTTCCTGTCCCTACTGCGTCTTAGGTTGCTGGAAGACAGTAACTCCTGCTACGACATCCACCATACATTTGGATTGGGTCTGACCAGTGAGGAGCAAGAGGTCAGGTAGGATTTGTAGCGTTTCCTTAAATTAAATCCTCCTGGCAGGAAAATGAAGTATCAGATGGGCCCTGGTCAGTGGGTTGTTGACATGAGGCTTCAGCCCAACACCATTTCCCTGCGTGAGATATGTTCTATGTTCTCTCTTAAGCAAACCTATTAAAAAGAAAGAACTAAAATAGTGAGGCAATCATATAAAGTGTGACCTTTTTTTTTCAGGCTTACAGAATAGTTACTTGCGTTGCCTTTTTTCTTCTTTCCTTAAAAAGTCTCGAGTCATTTCATAAGCATGGACTTATTAAACCTCCAAAATCAACTGAAAGCCACAGGGATATTATTCAGACTCCTTATCAACAGACAGTACTGGCAGTGAACATTTTTGTCTGTTCACTGGAACAGTCCCTGACTCATGATAGGAGCTCAACAGATGCACAGAAGAAATGAACAGGGTAATGTAAACTGTGTGTCCTTAATATGCCAGGGACTTTGCAAGTAACCAGTATCGAAAGAGAAAGGGAAAGGCATTGACCCAGAGATAATCGCTGATTAGTGAGATAGAGGCAAAAATCTCAAGACGTTATCTATAGATGCACAGAGATTCATACAATTTACCAACTGAAGGAAGTCCCTGCTTCTTTTGGCTATTATTTGAAGTGGCCATTCCTGGAGTCTGAAAGAAAACCATGGAGAGTCTTCCCCAGAATCTTAGCAGTCCTCTTCACATCTCTGCCTCTTAAGAACATTCCTTACCTAGCTTTCCCTGGAAGAATCCAGAAACATCACCTGTCGAGCGAAGAAGTGGGTTTCCCACTTCGGTCGCTGAAGTAATTCTGTTAGAACAAAAGAAAATTAGGAGACCAGGAACTCTACACTTTCAGCAAGCACATCTCAATAATTTAATAATTTTTATGCAAATTAAGTCTAAGAATTACTGATCTGCTGCTTTTTTCATCTATCAGAACACCATGGAAAACGAACAAGCATCTATCCCAGGATAATACTGCAAATATCTTAGAAATGGTATTATGATATAAAATTTCAGATGAATGCTTAATACATTGAAATACAAGAAGTTTTCAAAGTCATTCAAAAGAAACTTGCTTAATAACACTAGGCACGAGATGCTGAAAGGGTTGATCTAGAGCATTGAAGAGCTTTCGCTGATGGATGGAGATACATTCCTGCCTGAGAAACCATCTCCACAAGAAAACTTCGCCTCAGTGTAGCTAGTTCATATCTGCCCTTATTTATCAAGTGTCAAGTTTTAATAAACATCATACATAATTAAATTTAAATTGGGTCCACACAATAAGGAACTTGACAATCTAATAAGCAAGACAGAGTATAGTGTCACAAATATAAAAAATAGAGAGAATAATCTTATCAGCATAGGCACATTTTATTTTACAGGCATGTGTAAGTGGAGGGTGAAAGAATGAGCAGAATAGGAAACATTTTTCCCTTGATTTCCTGGAGTAAGAGATGGAGACCTTTAAAAAAAGTTAAGTGTGACGGATTGGATAGAATCCAATACTCTAAATACACGTAAGCATGATTGCATTAAAAACAAAGGTACAATATGAGAGAAGACAGAGGGGAGCCTGCCAAAGTTTCAGATGATGAAAATAATCCATAGATTCAAGTGAAGATTTCTCTGTGGGCTTCCTAGCAGTCAGGCAGGGGGAAAAATCATCCGTGGGCATGGTGCTCACTTTTCAAATGCTTATCTGGACATCAAGAGAGCTGATTTCTCCTGGAGAGAAATTACCAGAAGGTACCAGGCAAAGAGCAAGTAAACTGTCTCAGGAGACTCCTTATTCTAATCTTCACTCATCATGAACTAAATTCAACTCGCATTTTCATACTCATCCCAGGCAAGTTCATGTATGTGTGAGGTGATTCTTTTATTTCTCTCAAGAATAAGGTCCTATGAAAAACCCAAGCCTAGCGGATCTCCACCAGCCTGTCCTGCGGGAACTGGGATAAGGTTAAGCATCTCTTTTCCATTCAGCCCATCCTGCTCCTCACCCTTGGTTTAGACTTCTGCAAACAGAAATGCAACTTCCTGTGAGAAGACAGGGCAGGTACCCCCAACCCAGGGTCAACTCCAGACAATCCCTTCACTGGTGATTATGAAAGAGATCAAAGCTTTGATGGATGATGTTGTTCAGTTTCTATAGGGGGAATGTGTGTGACATCACAGAATGAAAACTTGGGAAGAAGCATTGAGTTGGCTCAATGATTATTTAGGACCAAGTTGAAGTAGGTTTGATATCAGTGCAAGCACCAAGCTAACAAAAACTGTTTCATGAGAAAATGGGTCACCTGAAGGGAAAGAAAGAAACCAAATAGAGGAGGGGGAAAGAGAAGCTGTGGGTGCCATGAGACTGTACGCTCTCCATCTTTACCTTCTGGTGGGAGTAAATCTCTAAAGAGAAATAATGCCTACATTCATGCCTTTTAAAAGTCATAGTCTGAGAAAAACAGCCAACACAGACACAGACACATACACAACACACACACACACACACACACACACACAAAAAAAAAGCAAGGCAGGCTAGTTGGAGAAGGGAGAGAGGTCTCATTCATTCTTCTGGAAGCTAATGGCATAGTTTCAACTTTTAACATTCAAATAGAAGTTAGTAAATTATCGGAAGACATTACATGCATGTTTCCTTTTATTTATTTTTTATTAAGTAGAAACTTTGTTTGGACACATGATGCATTGGTACCATCATTTCCCTCCTTCCTATCCTCATTCTACTGATCCCCTATCAGTGGGATTGCTGGTATCCACCATGGGGTTGTGGCTTATGAGTTGTGAGAGCAGCAGTCAGTCCTTGTGTGTGTGGGGCAGGGGGAATGCCTCTGGATATTCCCTCCCACTCTGTTACTCTTGCAATCTTTCTGTCCCCTCTTCCACAAAATTCCCTGAGCTATGGTGGGTGTATTTTAAGTCTACTTTAGTGTTGAGGTCTCAGCAGATTCTGGGTTTCTGCTTTGGTACGTTTTGAGTATCCTCAGTGTCTGTCTCCATCACCTTGGTGCAGGTTGTCAGCCTCACCGTGGAAACAGCACTCTTGCTCATCTCGCCACTTCCTCTGTGGTTTCACCTGGGCCCTGGCTGATGTTTGAGGGGTGGTGTGTCTCCTCAGTTTTTGCTGCCTTCTAGAAAGAAAAACAGGTTCTCCAGTGGAGAGTAAAATAAGCATAGGTTAATTTGGATAAGCATTGTTAATTAAGAGAGGTTTTTATTGGTGTAGCTTCTCTTTTGGTGAAAGACTAGTGGGAGCTTCTCATTGGAGTGTATGACCTTGGTCTCCATAGGATTCTGTCTCAGTTTCCAGTTCCATCTATGGGTTCCTTTCCTTTGATCAGATCCCTTAGCCAATCAGAGAGTCCTTGGTTATCCACTAAGCTGGGTGCTACTATTGCACAGGTGTGTTCATCTTGTCAGTCTGGTTGCTTTCGTATAGCAGTGTCCCCTGCTAGCTCCCAGTGTTGTTGGTTATTTCCCCCCCAGAAAAGCTCGTGTAGTGCTTTCCAGAACTATACAGGCTGGCCATCTGAGAACTGGCTTCCTTCCAGATTCAACCAGATCTCTCAATGTTCTGTGTCAGCAGCATGGGTGTCGTGGGTGTCTTTAGCATGGGTGCTAAAGGCAATAGGGTCTTACCTTTTACCTCAGGTGGGTAGTCAAGTGCTTTGACAAAGCCTGTTTTGTTTTGGGGACCTCATACGTCTCTCCAATCAA
Source organism: Zapus hudsonius (assembly GCA_004024765.1). Classification (NCBI taxonomy): domain Eukaryota; kingdom Metazoa; phylum Chordata; class Mammalia; order Rodentia; family Dipodidae; genus Zapus; species Zapus hudsonius. Next base: position 31,761 of record PVHP010011116.1, read on the forward strand.
CAGCTCAGTTTAGGTTATAACTGATTTCTGGCACTGGTAGTTACAAGCCAGAGACAAATGTTTTAGAGTGAGGCTTCATCACACCTTCAGGGCCCTTCTTACCATTGGATCCTCCCATACTCCTATTGAGGATTATATCTTTTAGCCTGCTATTCAAGAGATAGGTTTCTATGGTACCAATTTATTTTTGGATATAGCTTTGTCTCTCCCAGTCCACTCCTTCCAAACACTCCCATTCCTATTATCTGTCCTTCAAATTGTCTGTCAGATATGCCTGCAACTCAAGCTGTTCCAGATGAGGAACCACAGACGAGGGAGAACATGTGGTGTTTGTTTGTCTTTCTGTGATTGTGTGAGTTCACTGGGTATGATCTGTTCCAGGTCTGTCATTTTCCTATACACTTCATTATATCGTTTTTTTTTTCTTACTGCTGAGTAGAATCCCATGGTATATATGAACCATATCTTCATTATCCAATCATCTGGGTTGATTCCAGTTCTTAGCTATTGGGAGTTGAGCATCTATAAACATGATTGAGCCAGTATCTCTGCAGTGGAGAGCGAAGTCTTCATGTTGAAGCCCAATAGAGGACTAGCTGGGTCAGTTGGTAGCTCTATTTTCATCTTTTTTTTTCAGAAGTCTCCATACTGGTTTCCATAGTGGTTGTACAAATTTTCACTCCCACCAGCAGTTGAATAAGGGTTCCTCTTCCCCACAGCCTCACCAACATGTACTGTTATTTGATTTTTTTAATGATTGCCACCCTGACTGGAGTAAGGTAGCATCTCATGTTTCCTTTTAAAATGTATTGCACAGAACATTTAGCAAAATTAAATGAACTGAAATCAGCATTCTCTTTTTAATAAATTGGATGGTTTTATGAGTCTGTTGGCAGCATCACATCTCTGATTTTCAATGCTTGTCTGAGAGCATGTGGAGACAGCATGAGTATAAGCTCTGAATCTTGCTGGTTAGAGCTAGTGAGAGACTGCCTGGATGTCTTTGTACTGGAACCTCAACTCCTCACTTCCTGTCTGGTTCTTTTCTTTCTGGGATGCACAAGGGGTTTACTTCTCCCTAAAGCTGCCTGGAAGCTCCTGACACCCTCACACAGAGAGCAGGAAATCCTCTAAGAGCTGTTTTTGCCTGATGCTATCTGGAAACACACGAGTTAGGAAATGAAAGAAAGTCACATGTGAGGCCCAGTGGGAAAATCTGACTGCTCTGCCATGTTATCTTGAAAATGGACTTTCTTTTCAGGATTATTTCAGGAAACTATATAAACAGGTTCAAGTATTACTAAAATGAGGATTTCTGCATTTGAGAAAGAACTTCTCAAAGCACACCAAAATTGATTTCTTTTTTTAATTAAGAAGGAAGACCAACTAATTTATTCTACTCTACCACTATATCCAAGTCTCAGAAGTTGGGTGCTATGGGCTATGCATCTGCCAGTGTCTTAGATCTTCCTTCCATGAGAGCCTTGGCGGGGGAGAAAGTATTCTAGATATGGGTCACAATGATTTTCATTAATTGATTCAGTATTTTGAGAACATACTCTGTGCCTAGTTTCTGGTTGTTAGAAAAACAGACTTGAAAAGGCTCCCTTCCTGCCTTTTAAAAAGAGTCTCTGAAATTTGAGGAGAGTGACTATGCATTTGTTCTAATTTGTTCTAATTCAATGAAGTAAGTGTTGTTACTAAAAAAGAAAGTGGTGCTGAAAGAGAAAAAAATCCTTTTAATTGGAAAGGAGAAAAATCTATTTAACTGTTCCAGAGGAAGTTAGACTTCAAAGATAGCTGCCAGTGGGAACTTGTTGTACCCTAGGGATGCTGGTGCTAATTGCTTTATGCATTTATCTCATGATGACACTGATCACATTTTTATCTGGCATATTTTATCAAACCCATTTTGCAGATGAGGGAACCAAGACTTCCGTCATTCAGCCATCTAGTCACTACTTTAAAAAAATCTATCCATCTATCTCTCTATCTATCATCTATCTATCTATCTATCTATCTATCTATCTATCTATCTATCATCTATCTATCTATCTATCTATCTATCTATCTATCATCTATCTATCTATCTATCTATCTATCTATCTATCTATCTATAATCTATCTATCATCCATCCATCCATCCATCATTTCATCTATCTATCTATCTATCCATCTATCTATCTTTCATCTATCTATCTATCTATCTATCTATTTATCTATCATCTATCTATCTATCTCCCCACTTTAGCTCTTTAGAATCTATTTTGTCCTATGGTAGTTTATATTATAATAGAAGATGCAGTCTATTAGCATGTGAAATATAGTTATTTCAGGTCATCATATGTGCTTTAAAGAAAAACAAGGTAGGTTAAGGAACTAACTAGAGAATGTGAGTTGGGAATTAAGGTAACACTTCTCATCCTCAGGTCTGGGGCTCAAGCCCAGGTTCTGGCACATTCCATGCAAGCGCTCTAGCAGAGTCCCACCCCAGCCCCAGAAAAACTATGTTAAATAGAATTGCTAGGGAAGGCCACAATCCACAGTTGCTACTTAAACAGTCACACGAATGGAGCAAGGCAGTGAGTCATACTAAACAATGTAACTCATTATGAACAATAAAGAAAAATAAATAAATAAATAAATAAATAAAAGTATGTTGCTAAGAAAGAAAAGAAAAGAAAAAAAAAAAAAAAGAAACTTGTCCAGGTGGAGGGAACAACAAGGACAAAGGTTAGCTGGATGTGAACCCAGGCCGATTCCTCTCTCGGTTCTCAACCACCAGGCTTATCAGTTTTGGCTAAGTAGGTGTTTTCAAGGTGAAGTTCGTGGGAAAGGCTACAAAGCAAGGTGGAGGGCATCAAGTCCTAGGTCCTGAGAAGTTCTGACAATTGGCCCATAACATATTGCCACAAATTCTAGGGAAGAATTCTGAGCTTCCAGGGACTTGAATTCCCAGTGTGAGATTTAGGGCTTCGGAAAGTCACACAACAACATGACCCTCTCCAGCTTCAGTGTGTCCACAGGGTGCAGTCAGAAGACCTCCGTGTGAGTCAACTGCATCCCTTGAAAGCAATAATAACAACTGGAAAAGCACGGTTTAGAAGTCAGATGAACTTGGGCTCAGCTCTCTGTTGTGTTAGTGAGACCAAAAGTCCCTCATGTAGGTTCCTCCTGCTGGTTCTTGAACCAGAGAGGCCATGTTTAGAAGTTAGGCTCTGCCTCTTTCTAGCTCTGAGACCCTGGGGTAGTTAATTTATCCAAATTACAGTATTCTTTATACTAGGCAATATGAAATATCTTTAATATGGTGATTAAAAGTTTGTACTAGTTACCTTCTTATTGCAGGGACAAAACACCTGACTTGAATGAAGCAGCTCATTAAGAAAATGGTTTATTTTGGCTTTTGAAATAATTTTCAAGGGAAAGTTCCATCCTGGCATCTACCAGTATTATGCTTGATCGTAAACACATGAGGCTGTGTAGTACATGTCCTACTCAAGCCATCACAGACTTAATGTATATAAAAGGCTAAGTGTAGTTTCTGACAATAGCATCTCTTGACTTGTTTTGTCATAACTAATATTAGCAATGTGCTCCTTTAGTGAAAGACCTGCAGCAAACACTTCACCTTGTTGGCAAAATTACATCAGAAATTAGACATCTAGAAAGTTATGATGATCAAACAAATCTTTTGCAAGAACCTAGTAAATTGTTAAATACTATGCAAATATGAAGGCCTCTTTTGATCATGAACATACCTTCTAGGTGAAGCATGAATTGACAAGTGAAGGGCATAGGTCATCTTGCAGTAAAATTGCTCTTTCATTGGTATGTCAATTAGGTTCACATACTAAAGGGCCTTTCCTAAGTGCTGGAGACTCACATCCAGGGTGTTCTAGTAACCTTAGCCTTGCTGGCACAAAGCAACTGACCAAAAGCAGCTAACCAGAGGAAAGGTTTGATTTTGGCTTACAGCCTCAAGGGGAAGCTGCATGATGGCAGGGAAAGCAAGGCATGAGCAGAGGCTGGACATCACCTCTACCACAGCAGGTGGACAACAGCCTCAGGAGAGTGAGCTAGATTCTTGCACAAGGGAGCTGGTTATCACCCTCTAAGCCTGCCACCAACAACACACCTCCTTCAGTAAGGCTCCACCTTCAAAACTGCTATCAGCTGGGGACCGACCAAGCCTTCAGAGCACATGCGTTTATGGGGGACATTTAAGTCAAACCACCAAACAGGGTAATATGAATTCCTGCGAAGTCTAGGAACACCTTCGTATCTTTGTCTTTTTATCTGCTTTGTCTTTTTATATGGAATGCAATCAAATTATTTTTATTTTTTTTTTTTACTAACTTCATTTTGACCAGTTGAGCTGTGTTAAAGACATTTTAAGCTAGAAGCACCTTTGTTCATTCATTGATTTTGATCTAGACATGTTATAAGTTTATCATTATGTAAATCTTATTTAACTTAAGTCACAAACTTTGTAAAGAGCAAAGAAATGTGGTCAGTTTGTCCTGTGCGCACTTATGACATTGAGCTTACAGGTATGACACTAACAGTGGTCCATCTCCTACAGAAGGTTAGTGTGTGGGCCCAATGCCATCGAGGTTGAAATCCAACCCATATGGAAGCTGCTTGTTAAACAGGTAACCGTTTTCTTTTTCAAAAATCAAAAAATCTTATACCTCAGAAGAATTTTATAAATGACATATGAATTCTTCATTGAGAATGATATCTTTGTTTAATATAATTTGTTTTTGTTACTGCCCCTTAGTTCAAGTCGATAATTTTTCTGTTTACTGAAGTTTCCTTTTAGTTTTATTTCGTGTCAACATATGCATGTATGTGTTTGATTTCAGATCTGTTTCTCTTCAATATCCTCTCATTTGAAATCCAAATCCACTTTTAAATTCCTTCCCAGTGAGAGACAGAGATACCTGTTTTGTAACATCCTGTTTGTTTCTTAAGTCTTTGGGTGTTAGTGAGGTATCTTAATCTGGTCAGGCTCTATAACAGAATATTACAGGTGGTAGAAAGGACAAGCTTATGGTGCCCAAATACTCATTTCCTCGTGATGACTTTCTCTGGACTGTGTCCGTTGCATGGTGGAAAGAAAGAGAGAAATGTAGTATTTTGATTTTTTTAAAAAATTAACCTGCTGTTTCCATTTTCTTGAGAGAGATTTATTAGTTATTTTTGAATACCATCTTCCTGTGTACTTTGGCAATATTATTACTTTTGTGTAAGTTAAACTGAAGTGGGGCATTTTCACTCCTCATCCTCCCTACTGTCCCCTGCTTGCTGTCCCCTACCTGGTATTCAATGGGTCACTGGTTTAAAGCTGGACTTCTATTGGAGTGCAGGCATTTATCACTCAATGATGGGTCACTAGGCCCTGACAACCTTAATAGAGGTCATGGCTAATCGATGCACTCTCTCCTCTTCCTCTGAACCCTTAGCTGGTGAGCCATCTCTACTTATGACATTTTTTTTTCAGCTTCCAAACTACCACAGGAAGTCTCATACCTTTTTGCACCGTAGGCTTAGTTTTGACCCCTCCCCTTGTGGGACACTTTCTGTCCCTGTTGCTCCTAGCATTGAGTTCTTAGCTATTGCTGTCTAGTTCTGATCCAAAGCCTACTAAGCTGATGAGTTTGGTCCTCACTTAATGCCACATTTTTTTCCTATTTTTAACCTACAAGAGTGGTCATTTTGTTTGGGAGCATGATCATATCTTTCTAATATAAAAAATGATCACCATTGTTCTAGGTCTGGAGAAAACCAGACCATTATTATTTCGACTTTATATTTAGAGTAGTTTTAGGTGTAGATCAAAAGGAATAGAAGACACAGACCATGTACCTGTTTCCACCCTCTCATGCACACAGCATCCCTAGCTCTGGCTGCCTATGTCAGTGCATTCTCACGTTGAGAAATATTCCCAGGAATGAATTTGATCCATTTGGAAAAGGGTAGTGTATTTCCTAACACCTATCAACTAGGCCTCTAGTAGAAAAAGAAACAAGAAGGAAATACAATTACTTTACCTTTAATTCCAAAGCATATTGAATAAAGGGGCTAAATTAACTGTGATACTACTGTTTTTTTTTTCTATAAGAAGTATTTAACCAACTTTTTACTGGATTTCTATGAACTTAACATTACGTTATCATCGGTGTATAATCTACAATTAGAGCATTTTATGCGAAATGAACTCAAGAGCTGTAATTTGTAAGTAAAGCAGTTGAGAGCAAAATAATCACTAGAAATAAAAGCTTTTTAAATGTGTAAAATTGCCCACGGGTTTTTAAAAAAACCTAAAGAGATAGCTTATTAACATATTAGCTATCTACATGTTTATTTTTGGGACTGAAGCACAATTTCACTTAATACATTAGGGAATTGTAGAAAGTAGGGAAAAGAACAAAAAATACCACTAGTATTAATGCACATTTCATCTAATGTGTAAGCGCTACAAAAGGCACTTTCTCAAGGAAAGAGTTCTCACTCTGCTCTAATGCCTTCCTTCATTGTCGTTATGTCTGTCCATCACCATCCTTTCTCTGGTTCCTCAGAGTTGTCCTTGGCTATGATTATTGTTTATATTTTTAAGTCTTTATTAGCATATGATAATCAGTTTCATTAGATATTGTCATACATGTATAGAATGTAGTGTGATCACGCTTATCCCCCTTCTGCTCTCTCAACCTCTCCCCATTCCCAGGGACCTTCTTCTCTTTCCTGTTAGTCCTCCTTGTCTCCTGGTGGGGGGAATAGTAACCAGCTAAGTTTAATTGGGCAGGAGTATGATGTATTAGGGATTATTTTAGAAACATGGGCAGTTTACTGGTGGCTACACCACTGGAGACAATCTGTCTCCTTCCCCCAGCAACCATTAGCTGCATATAGACTCTCAGGTGGGGCTGGGGGCTCATGAATGTATTAGTTTCTATGGTTCAAGGGTTGAACCCAGGGCCTCACAAATGCTGGGTAAGTTCTCTACCACTGAGCTGCATACCCAGCCTTCTGCTAGTGGACAAATATGACCAAAATGGAAAATATGAAGAATTAAAAAAAGTTGGCGGTATCAGCAAGAGACAAAAATGTGGCTTCACATTTGACCAGGACTGGTGCCAGTGATGCCCTCTGCCTGTGATGTTCCCTGAAGTCCTGGGAAAGACATTGCTTTTCAGAACCCCTCCTTCTTCAAGGAAAGGGACATGGTAATTCCACTAGCTCCTGAAGGATCTTCTTAGGGCTTGTGAAATAAGGAGCATGTTATGTTCAGATGGCCTGGATAGAAGAAGAATCTTTCATTGACATTACACTTGCCTAAGGCTGTAGCACATTATTACATAAAAAATATACCTGGAATGAAACTGCTATAAATCAAAATTCATTTTGAAATGAGTCATGTTTTTCCTCCATTATGGCTAAATTTGCTTGAGAAAGTAAGTTGTTAGATTTTATTTCTATTGAAATTTTTTTTTGTAAATTCAAAATATGTAAGAATTATGAGGGCTGAAAAAAATGAGTCAGTGGGTAGAGGGTTTGTTTCACAAGTATGAAGAAGGACCTGGTTTTAGAATCCCAGCACCCACATAAAAAATACTGGGCATGGTGGTGCTTGCCTATAATCTCAGTGTTAGGGACAGAGGGAAGGAATTCTGGGGCTCTAACCAAATCAGTGAACTCCAGGTTCAACAAGCGATCCTGTCTTAAAGACTGTGGAAGAGAGTGATAAAGAAAGACACCTCACGTCAGCCTTTGGTCTCTTCACGCACATGCCCACACATTCACCTGCACATGTGTGCATCCACATACATATGAACGCATGTGCGCATGCATACCACACAAGCATACAAAAGAAGAATTATGACTTTGTAAGCATGACTCTGAGTACTTAAAATAATCTTGCTTCTACCATATTATAGTCTATGAGTTTGACATTACCTTTACACAAATCAGTTGAATTCTAGGTAACCTCTTAAATGGATATGTTATTATCAGTTGAAAAAAGTTGAAAGACATTCTATCAAGAAATGACGTCATCTTGATTTTTACCAATGTCCCCACAGGTAACTCCAGGGCTATTTTTTTACCCACAGGTTCTAAATCCATTCTATGTGTTCCAAGCCTTCACGCTCACGCTGTGGCTGTCTCAAGGTTACATCGAATACTCTGTGGCCATCATCATTTTGACCATTATCTCCATTGTCTTAAGTGTGTACGATTTGCGACAGGTAAGAGCTGAAATCATAGTGGGATCTTCTGAGGCTTCTGACCAGAGAAGTAGACGATAGAGCTTCCACTGAGAGCAAGGGGCTGCTTTGTCAAGCACAAGTCCTAAAAAAGCAATAGTCAGGGGCTAACCAAATGTGGGTGCTTAGAAACGGGGCTCCAGGAATACTAGGAAAATGGAAATGCCTTCCAAAGTTCTGATTATCAATGAGAGCCTCCATTGGACTGTGCTTAGAAGTGCTCTGAGATATGTGTGAGCCTTAGTTGGCATGGGAGGCGAGGGGCAGCATCTCCACCATGAAGGTTAACTGAGACACCAGGTCCCACGATGTATTCCTCAGACTTATGGAACAAATTGTTCTACACATTTTCCATCTTGTTTATGACAAGTTTTACTCTTAACCTTAGTATTTTTCCTCTGTAATATCTATTTTTTCATTTGGAATTCAAGTATAATTTTTATTTCTTTTCAGTTTTTTTTCTAATTGAACACAGGACCTTGTGCATGCTACTTGTGCACGCTCTCCTACTGAGCTTAACCTAAAGCTCAAGCTATATCTTTTTAAGAGACAAATCTCCAAGAGGGACAGGAATGGAGGCTGTTGCCTGGGATTCTAGCATTTGGGAGACGGAGGCAGGAGGACTGTCATGTGCTTGAGCCAGCCTGTGCTACAGAGTGAGACACTGTCTCAAAACAAAACAAAACAAAACAAAAAAAAAACAACAAAAGAATGGAAGGAAGGAAGGAAAGAAAGAAAAAAATGAAAGAAAGCCCAAAAGAAATGTATAAATTTCCATGTGGGAGCTAGGGGAAATTAGTTTTGACTTTTGGTTCTATAAGGTAATATTACAGCAAGAGAATTACTTAAAATTTCTGGGCTTCTGACCTCCAAAATTAAAATATTCATGGTAATAATAAGAATCTGCAGTTTTAATAGTTTTGTAACAGTTGATTGCTCTGCATTCTAAAGGCCTATTAACTTGCTATAAAGGAGTCTTCTGAGGATAAATTCAAACATATGTCTGTATTTAATAATATCATCATCAGCCAAACATATTTTTTTTCAAGGTAGAGTCTCGCTCTAGTCCAGGCTGACCTGGAATTCACTATGTAGTCTCAGGGTGGCTTTGAACTCACAGCAATCCTTTTACCCTGGCCTCCCAAGTGCTGGAATTAAAGGTATATACCACCACGCTCAACCCAAACACAATTTTGAAATCATTTTACTCAATTGGTACATTTAATAATATAACATTATATGGAGGTTTATACATGTATTAATTTTTAAAATAAAATAGGATCTGACTATGCATGTTAATTCAAAGCCTTTTATTTTTATTTTACTGTGTCTATAATGCCAATATACTATGTAACTAAATCATGTTTAAAAGTAGTAGCTTTCAAGGCTATATAAAAATCTATTCAGCTGTTCTGTTATTTATTAAATGTAAGATTATTTTCCTCCAATTTTGTCACCATAAAAATGTTGAATTAAACATAACTACATTCCACAATTATGCTTAAATATTAGTGCTGCAGTTCTTTCTTAGCAAAGCACCCAAAAACCAGGCTGCTTGATCAAAGCATATGTATCAGTTGAACTTTAATAAATGCTGCTACATAATTTTCTTCAAATGAAGTAATTATTCCTATCAGCAACACACAAGAGTGTCCATTTCTCCACATCCTCATCACCATGAAGTGTTTTATATATATATATATATATATATATATATATATATATATATATATATATATATATATATATATATATATGGTGATATTCAGAATGTTTCATCTAATAAGTTTTTCAAAATTAATGATTTATTGTGCACTTCCTGATTACTAGTAGGAGCATATACATTGCCATTTGTCTGAGCTTTCCATTTTTTTCCTTCACATTCATAGGTTTTTCAACTATGTAGAAAAGCATAATTTTTAGTCTGTCTTTTCCCTTTGGCTTCTTTTGCCATACTCTAACTAACGTGTACTGTCAACTGTATTTCTTTTTTACTTCATGGTTTCTGCATTTTTTTTCTGCTTTGCATGTAAGGATCTCCCTTCCCAAAGGTAGGTTTTTGTTCTCCTCCTCCTATTTTAAAGTCTTTAATGAAATTTAAATACTAAGATCTGCTTCTTAACTGAATCCCTAAATCCCTTTGCTAAAAATAGCAAAGGATCATGGGAACTTCAGGTTCAAAGTCAGTACTGCAAAGGGCTTAAAAAGAGCAGAAATGAGAAGACCAACACTAATCTCAGTAGCAGCTGGCATTTGTTTTCATATCTTAGTTGACAGAACTTGCAAGGCAACTCATAAAGCCACACAAAACGAGTCAATTTCCTGAAATTGTATCTCTGCAGCCTAAGTCACAGGTCCTCACCCATCAGTATCTGTTTATTACTTTGCATTCGTACTAGGTCTCTGCATCCATAGGATGTGTGCTTGTGTTGGGCATGGCATTTGGAGAACAAGACACAATGCACTTGGAGATCCTTCTACCACCTGACAGACAGGGAAAGCCGCTGTAATCAGGGGTGCAGTGACTTGCTCACCCAACATCTTAGCTCCAGGTTTCGGGACTCCTCACCAAGTACTGCACATGGCCACCTTGAGAGCACTTTCTAGCTTGTGGAGTTTATGGTGACAATAGACTTAGGGAAATGAGGTCACCAAGAATGAAGGTCGCCAAGAATGAACCTTCAAATCTTTCACTGATTCCGTTGTTTCTCTGACTTACTTCAGCAAACACTGGCTTTTGGAAATCATGCTAAGCGAGGTGTTTGCAGAAGTGTAAGAAGATGTCTTCTTGCATGCATTACTCTACTCCAAAAGGTGAGAGAGAGAAAGAGAGAGAGAGAGAGAGAGAGAGAGAGAGAGAGAGAGAGAGAGAGAGAGAGAGAGAACATCTTAGGCCATGAAACATTCTTGCTGAGAAGGTACGTGAATGCAGTTGACCTCAGCTCTGAGTGCGAATCATGACGGTGGAATGAGTGTTCTTTGCATACTCCATTGCTGATCTCTACCCCCATGGCTGCTAGAAAGAGTACTGGAGGTCTCTGACCCCCGAGGCTTTGCCTTCAGTCAGTTACGTGATTAGTTATGTGAACTAATGCCCTCCTCACTCATCTCTGGAGAAAAATCTAGCCACAGCAGCAGATGTGCAATGGTAACAATATGCAAATCACTGTGGAAATGGCTCCTGACATCACTGCAGAGGGTCCGAGAAATCAGGGTTCTAATGACAATCAGGAAACAGGCCTTGCAATCATGGCAAGCATAGCAGCACTTGTCTTCTGGCTGCTTGGTTGTCATGGAAACCTGTACTTGTAGCTTCTGAGTACATGAGCTCAAGGATCCTTACATTATCGGAACCCCATGTTGCTGAGAGACGTAGAATAGTTCAGTTTTATTAAATCCATATTTGCTGGGGGTCTACTATGTCAGAGTGTGGGCATACACAGATGAATACATGGCCCCGCGTGTGTGTGTGTGTGTGTGTGTGTGTGTGTGTGTGTGTGTGTGTGTGTTGCCTGTCTCACAGAGGACACAGGACAAAGCAACAGGTAGCTATGATGGCACAGGAGGAAAAGCAGAATCAGAGCACTGCCTTCTTCCCAGGGATGGAGGGACCTTTGGGGTGGAGGTGACATTTACGCAGAGATTTAAGTGAAGGACTAGGAAGAGTTTGCTAGCAGGAAGCTGAGCTAAACATTCTGGGGAGTAACCTGAGCAAAGGTACGGAAGCCTGGTAGGCCACCCAGAATGCCAAGTCTGATAAACACATCCAGCTTTCCAGTGTCATGAGGTTGGAGTGTCAAGCACTGTGAACTCACGCTTCACCACTTCTGGTGTATTATCATCCTCTTAAACAAGACTGAACTTATCACCACATTACTGAGAAGTTCCATAAGCAAGAAAGTAACTTAAAGAGTTTAAAACGTAGAATGTTTATCTTTTGAAAGGTAAAAATAAGTACTAGAACGTAGTCAACAGAAACTGCTTTAGAATCAGACAAACCTCAGTTTGATTGTCAATCTCAATACTTCGTAAGTATCTGATGGTGGGCAAATTATTTTCAAGCCTTGAGGGCTTGGGATGAATTCCTTATATATAAAATATTTCAGGACTACTGATTGCAGGGGAAGCTTCATCATGGCAGAAGCTGGATCACTGGACCACTTCAAACATCCATAGCAGAAAGGGAGGAGGGAGGGAGTGAGGGAAAGAGAGAGAAGGGGGGAGAGAGAAAGAGAGAGAGGATAAGAATGAGAAAGAGAGAGGAGAGAGAAAGAGGAGAGAGACAGAGAGAGGAGGGAGAGTAAAAAAGAGAGAGAGGGGAGAGAGAAATGAGGGAGAGAGAGAGAGAGAGAGAGAGAGAGAGAGAATAGCTAGAGCTCAAGCTGGCTCTGAACACACCCTAGGGTTGGACTCAAGGTCTGCCTCCAGTGATACATTCCATCCAACTCCAAGAAGTTCTGCTAAGCAGAAAGCTCAATCACAAACACCTGAGACAATAGGGACACGATGCTCAAACCTTCACATCACCTTTGAGCTTGAAGGGCATTTAAATTTATCCAATTTAAAGCCAGCTATCTACAGAGGAAGCAACTAACTTCTAAGGTGAAATTTCTTATGCACCGTATATGGCTGGCTAAGAGGCAAGCCAGACCTTGGACAGTTGGGACAGGGCTCCAGAATCTTTTTAAAAAAATTGAAATTATTAAATAAAATTGTTTCAAGTTGTAATCTCAAGGATTTTTAAAAAAGAATAGTTTTAGGTTCATAGCAAGATTGAAAGGAAGGCACAGAGATTTTTCATATGTCCCACACATGCCCAACCTTCCAGAACCTTCAGAATTCTGGCTGACTCCAGTATCCTTAACACAATACCGTGGCTAATTTCCTCAGTGGTCATTCCTTTAATATTTATTTTTTTAAATATTTTATTTATTCATTTTCAAGCAGAGAGATACAGGAGATAGATGATATGTGTGTGTGTGTGTGTGTGTGTGTGAGAGAGAGAGAGAGAGAGAGAGAGAGAGAGAGAGAGAGAGAGAGAGAGAGAGAGAGAGCGCACCAAGGCCACCACCTTGGGGTACTGGGGAATTGAACCGGGGGCCTCAGGCACTGGAGACAAGTGCCTTAACTGCTGAGCCATATTTCCAGCCCAGTGGTCATCCCTTTAAGTGCATACTTCAATAGCCAAGACTCAGGAAGTCACCTTAGGATAATGCCTATGCACCAACCAGTAATATCACTTCTTCCACTAAATTGACTCAAATTAAGTAAGTTTAGTTTTTCATGCAGAATTGAAGTAAATATTAAAAATTCGCACATAAATATTAACATTGAATTCATTATGTTCTCTCGAGGGGAACACTGCTTAATTGTGCCCAGGATCCATCTTAGTCTGGCAACATTTGTAATATTAAAAGTCATCAACAGAATAGATCAAAGGAATGTATCATGTAAAAAGGTCTCTGTTTGGATTATGTTAAGCTATATTTGAGACCTTCTTCTACTTAGAGGCGTTCAAGTTGCTGACACCCACAGGAAAGGGACAGTGCCTTCCCCAGCCATTCAGTCCTGTCCTAACTGTCCAAGGTCGCCTTCCTCAGCCTGAAGCTCCAGGTCAGTGTGGGGGAAGTCTGTGGATGAAATCCCTTTGTCTAAACCATCTTGTCTCCCACGTTATTGTCTCCTCTGCTTCTTCCATTTCCTCTACTTTGAGCAGGAAATCTATTACATACCACAATAGATTCTATTCCAGCAAGTCTTTCCAGTTAATATCTCTCACAATTATTTTACCATCTACGTTCTTATTAATCACTAACGCTCCTCACAAGTTCTCAGCATAGTATGATTATACAAAAGGCTTTATAAAAAAATAACTGAAGACTCCAAGAACTCTATAAAATAAATATTTTATCACTTCCCCATTCGGGTGAGCAAAAGGGAGTTAAGCAGGCTAAATAGCTCACCAGCAGTAGCATGATGATTCAAAACCAAGTGGCATGACTCCAGTCTGTGGATTTGCTGTACATGAAAATGCTCAGGCCATTACAGAGGGCACAGCTGTTCACCCACAACCAGAACACAACG
>PVHP010011117.1:0-45852 GCA_004024765.1 Zapus hudsonius
TCCAGTATGAGCACTGAGGAAGGACCCCAGTGTGTAGGGGACAGAGAGGAGAGAAACAGGGACACCTTCACAAGATTTGCTCATACAATGTATGTACATATAATAAAGAAATTAAAAAATGTTGTCAACTTAAACTGCAGCCATGAGTGTACAAATATAATTGTGCATATTAAATAGCTGAATTTCATAGCATACATATTTCATAGTATGTAGCTATATTTCAGTAAGGATGTTAATAAACAAAATAAACAGGACTTAGCAGTTATACATACAAAGTTAGTCTGATAAATGTTGCATACCTCAGCTCATGAAAGAATGATTTTTCTTTTATATGTCCTCATAAGCTTTGTGGGCCCCTCAAAGTGGATCAGATCCACACTGTCTCTTACTTGTCTGTAAATGCTATATAAAAAATCCATCAAATGCTGTGGATCTTGTTTTCAGAAGACAAAAGTTATGTGTTCACATATAATTTTAGGGGATTCCTTGAAATCCACTTATGAAAACGCTCTCCAGTGAAATGTTGGTAAACCAGGAAAGCTGTGAGTGAGGAACATATGTAGGGTACTCAGATATGTTGTCAAGCAATCCAGTGACTTGTTCAACCAAAGTGTTCCTGGCCATAGATACCGGTGGGCCACCGATTTCTCTTAGGGAATACTATTTAACAAAGACCAAGCTGGGAACAGTTCATACAGTCTTTCCTAGGTTGGACTTTAGAATCTTTGGGAAAATTTGAATGTTCCCAGTGTACTCCAGTCAGTTACATCACAATCTTTAGGAATCTCTGTTGTTTCAAGTTTTTTAAGCGAGGGTAAGATTGAAAGTCATTGTTATGAGATTTCTAGTTCATCACTGAGAAATCTCATACCTCACAGAAGGACTCATCTGGACACTGGCTGGAGTCTGTTTGCCTTCAGCCTCTCGGAGAGGTCAGTGTACAGGCTGTTTAGTCCACACCTCAACACACTTGGGCCATGAAGACCGGGATGAGTACTAAGATATACAGGATCCCTTGCCACAAGGACTAATACAGACAGCCCACGGAGGAGGATATACAACTGATCAGGGATGGGGAGGGGGGGAATTGGGGAATTCGGGATAACAACACATGGTTTGCCCACTAAATAATGTAACTCATTATGAACAATAAATATATATTAAAAAAAAGAAGCAGCTTCAAGAAAAAGAAAACACCTGGCCAAGTTAACTGCTACAGTTCGTTCACATAAGAGAGGTTCTCACAGCATGGGTTCCAGATAAGCGGCGATCAATATCATTTTAGAACTTGTTAGAATTAAAATTTCTGGGCTCTGATTCAGGCAATTTGTGAATCTGATGGTTATGCCTAGCAATTTGTATTTTAACAAGCCCTCCAAGGTGAATCGGATGCATGTTGAAAATTGAGACTATTGGGCTAAAATACAGCCATGTGCATTAAACAAACTAGTATTACAGATTATATAATAATCATAGTGTTGATACTTATAGCTGTACAGGTAGAGGCGCTGGATTTCCTGAAAGTGACTATTTTCAGTTCAACTTTTTTCATCATCCTAAATTGTTAACAATTGCACAATGAGAATTGTGATAACTTCGAAAGAGGAAACGAGATAAAACCAAACAAGGAGTTTCCTAGGCTCTGAGATTTACCTATGTCTGTACTCACACTGGTTGAAGGAAGAAACCCCTTTTGATTACATTTGGGCATAAAGTGAATTGACTGAAAACAGCAGAGACCTTACCATTGTATTTTGGTTTAATAAAGGACATCAGTGGTCAAACTAATGGCATATTTATCAACATGATACGCAAGTGAAAATCAGATAATTCCATTCGAAGACTTCCCACGTTGTGGCACTTTCCCCCAGCAATTATCTGCATCATGGAGTGAATCTGTCAATAAATAACCCTGAGTGAAAGTTCATCTTGATGGCAGGAGCTGGCCTCAGCTGGGAGGGGTCAATAATAAGTGAAGGTCAAGAACATGATTTCCCAGCATGGCTTTGCAAGCAGGATCCAGAAACAATGTTTGCTGATGACTGGATACAGAACTTCCCTCACCTAAAGAATCATGCTGGTCTCTTCTATTTCATAGGTTCTTTGATGCCCTGCAATTAGTAATGACTAACTTTGTAAACTTAAATGTGTCCACTGAATTGTATTCACTAGATAATGACCTCCCCAGTCAACTATAATAGTTAATAGTCTGTGCTGAGGGGTACCTATCATTCCTTACCAGGGCATGTATGCTAGTGAACTTGTCAGATAGATTTTCCCTAGTCACTAACTATGGTCTGTCTCCTCTACTTTTGAGCAGGTAATAATAATAATAATAATAATAATAATAATAATAATAATAAAAGTAAGCCTACTAGTATTCATTTTATCTTGAAAAACTCGAGAACATATTTTTTAACACATAAGAAGCAATCAGGAATTGAGTAGGATTATCAGGATGGTTTCTACTGCTCGTTTTATTCAACTAAGTGGGCAAATGGAACACAAGACAATCTATGATGGGTGAGATAATGGACTTGCCTCAGGCCAGATGCACACTGCCCACATCCATAACCCAATAGATAACTTGGGGTCCTGGACGGAGTTTCTACTTAGAATTGGAGTTCACGTGGATGGAACGGCCCCTTCACAAGACTGTCCTTCCACACCACCAACCTGCTTCTGAGTCTTGGACAGTTTTTTGTTCTCTTCCAGCTCTTCCTCCACATAGGCTTTTCTATCTTGGTATTTTCTATGATGTCTTCTGGAATTAAATTCCCCCCTTTTCTTTATCATGGAATGCTGTCTCCATTCCCGTGTCTGACTTCCACTCAAGGACACTTTTCCTCTTATTTGCTGCAACCTGAGGAAAGCTGGCAATTCTCCCGTGTCACCTTAAAGCACAGGCTGGCTCTCACCACCAGCAGTGAAGCCTGCTCTTCCCACCGTGCCCTCCTCTATCACTGTGCTCTGCCAGCTCTCAGGGCACTATGTCCCTTTCACAGAGAACTTTGGGCCTTTCCTATGCCCATGCCTTTAGGCACATGATCAGCCTGCAATGCCACCCAAATCTCACTCCTCTGGGAAACCTGAGGTGTGTTTCCCAGCAGTGCTGGGTATAGGCCTGCACAGAAGTACTTACATTCATCTTGCTACTTAATAATTTAACATAATTGCTGAGCAGTGGGATGCACCGGGCAGCACAGAACTTCACTGTGGGTAGGTGATTCTGTTTTCAATCATTGAGCATGATGGGCTTTACTGAAGACACCCCATTTCCATGGCCCGTGCTAAACTGTCTGTGAGGAACAGAGTCTGGTTTTCAGTTACAGCCAAGTGGCACCTCTCCCACTATAATTCATATCCAACCACATGACTTTCCATTTCATTAAGCACTCTGACTTCCTATAAGGACCAGTCTTGGATCTAGATACTTTAGCAATTGCCAATGCCCATTGAAGGCACTGGAGCTTTAAAAGACACACTGGTCAACTTATCACCAGAGTTCAAAATAAAATCAGTGGTTCTGATATTTCATTTTATATGCAAACTTCCCCAAAGAAAGGGGTATTTCAAAAAGGAGGCTCACAGGACACCTTGAAAGTTTTGTTTTCTTGGAACTGAATGGAGCTTAGGATGTTCCATGTTAGCATGGTTCCCAGTAGGCCATGTTCTGACATGTACCACACTGGGTCTGTAGGCTCTACCTTTGTGCCGCCATGCATCATTAGTGAGAGCCCCCCACCCCTCTTTTTTTTTTACTGGGCTAGTGGATCCTTGGCAATAGGGCAGGATGGACCTGTCGTAGTCAGCCACACGCCGCTGGGATGAATCTTCAAGCCAGGAACAGTTTATGGGAGGAAACAATTTATTCAAGCTACAGATCCAGGGAAAGTCCCATAAAAGTGAAAGAGGCTAGTCCTCTTTCACTGGTCCAAGCAGAGAGAAAAACCCATCACCTACACCATACACACAACAGCAAACAGGCAGGAGGAGGAAAGAGAATTTCTTCTCTTTTATATAGCCTTCCCGCGGGGTCTTGCAACCCTATCCCAGACTTAATGGCTTCCTGAGTCTCTGGAATTTCCTTCCTGCACTGCCCACACAGGAAAGGATGTTTACTTCTAGCTCCTTTGAGCTTCTTTACATCCTGCCCCCTACTGAGAGGCTGCTTTCCTTCCTGTAAACATCCTGAGAGACCCACCCAAGATTACTTGAAAGGTCAAGTTGGCATCAAAAATTTAACCATCACAGGACCCAAGAGCAACTTGTATAAAAACGTTTTTCAAATACTTCATATTGGACCTAATCAAAGAAAGGATTTTCTCCATATATATTTATAAGCTTTTTTCCATTCAAATGAAAATGTCTTCTATTTATGTATATATTCACATGGAATATACAATACTTGTTAATATCATGAACTTTTTTGCTTTGTTTTATTCTTTTCTTAGCTACCAAGTCAACTTTTCAACATAGAATTTCCTAGCCTAGGGCCTCCAAGAGGAAGTCCAGATGAGCAGAACAGGAAGAAGAGTTAGGGTGTATTGAACACTTCCTTAGGTTTCATTTAAGTCTCTAAAAATTGTATGAAGATACAAGTAGATCCTTACTTTACATATACATAAAGTGAAGGAAACATCCTCTGTCTGGCAGAGTAAGACCCAGTGTGGTGTGAAGACATAGGTACTAAGGAAAAGAGGATGCTGGGTAAGAAAGAGAACTCTGAAGGGACTGTTGATATGTGTTTATACTGAAAGAGATACTGATGTCACACGCTCATGGCTAGAACAAACCCAAGGGCCTCCTCCCCTGGTCACAGAACACAGTCATTAAGTCACCTCTGTTAGGAAGTAGTCAGTGATTTGGAATGAGTTCCTATTATAACTCCAGTGACATGGTTACTTGTCTGTTTATTCATGTCTGTTTATTCTCTCTAGAACTTACATTACATATACCTTTAAATCCAGAGTTCTATCTCTAAACTGATGCCAGATGAAGCAAAGTATTGCTTTAGATTTTAAAATTTTCTTTTAATTAATATGGATGTGTGTGCGTGCGTGTATGTATGGGTGCATACATGCATATGTGCCATGGTGCCCATGTGGAGGTCTAAGGACAACCTTGGTGTGTTTGTCCTTTCCTTCCACCTTGCTTGAGGCAGGCTGTGAGCATCCTGATTCTCCTGGCTCCTCCCATTGCCATAGATGTGCTGGGATTACAGATGTTTCACTTTGTGTCCAGCTTTAATGTGGGTGCTGGGGAGTTGAGCTCAGGCCAGCAGGCTTGCAAGCAAGCACTCTTAACCACTATGCTATTGTTCTAGGCCTTGTTTCAGATTCTTAATAAAAATCTAGCTTTTGCAGAGCTTTTAGACTAGAGTCTAATGACGCAGACACTTTTTGTGTTTTAGAAATGATATATCCCTCTCCCCACAAAAAAGAAATGATACATCCCTTTGCAAGTTGATCTCTCCTGAGATGTGTGCAGGCTGTCAGCAGTAGAGATACTCGAATATGATCTCCTTCTTTTGCAATAGCATTTTATTCTAAAATCAATGCTACAACTTTCATAGCTAGTGGATTTTGTTGGTAGGCATTCATTTGCCGCAGAGAATATCATTGCTTAAATCAGGTTGCTCCAAATAGGATTGACTATAGCAAGCAAGAAGGTATTCTTGTCAAAGCCACCTCATATTCCAATTGACATATTGTATTCTAGTGCTGACAGCTGAAGGCTAGAGTTTTGATTAATCCATTTCCCTCTCATTATAAATACAGTGTCTCTTCCCTGAAGGTTCCTGCAATCACTCTGACAACTGTTGGACCTTGACAGAACAATGCATATGCTTTGGTGTCCATGGTGTATACAAGAGAGAAAGTGCTGGTTTTGTTTTCTGAATCTCCTTGGGTATTATTGAATAGACTTATTTGTGAATGCATGTATTTCAAGCCCAAGGCTGCACTTTTTTCTTTTTCCATTTTAGGGGTGGTAGAGAGAAGGAATAGGCATACAGTTAACACAAAGAACGACAGCCACCTGCTGATGAATCATTTCCAAACTGACAGGTAGCATGATGAGTGCAGTGAGACAGTGGGTAAGGTCCACGTCTTCTCTGGACTCCTGAAGTCAGATGCTTTACATTATGCCTGTTTCTCAAAGTCCCCAGGCTTCACTGTCAAGGGCACGTGAAAGTCTATTGTCTGAATAGCTGTTGATGGTAACCACTCTTTTTGAGATTCTGAGATATTGCAGTAGTTGAACAAATCTCAAATTACCTGGCAGCCACTTTGGTATTCCCTCAACGTAGTTGGAAAGAAGGAAAGAGGAGGTAATGGTGCTAAGAGTTGACCTCACACAACAGGAAGGCAATGTGTTCTGTTGGCTTCCAAAACTTGATTAGGATATGTGACTGAACACATGTTCTAAAAGTGGAGAGAATTTTGGAAATACCTGTTCTCTCCAAGTCCAGGAGTTTAGTACCTCATGATGTAGATGCCACCAAATGGATCTACATAGGTAAGTATGAGATTGTACTTAGTAGTAAATATTTACTCGAGGTCTGTGGGCTTTATCCTTGCTATTTTCTCTGAGTTACTAGCCTGAATTATCCCAAATACAATAGTGTTTAGTGTGAGTGAGAATCTACTGAAGTGCTTCATTCAGCATATTGAGTTTCTGATTCAGTAGGTCTGGGGCAGAGCCTAGGTTCCAGCTGTTATTGTTTCTACTGGTCAAAGGACAAATCTGAGTGATAGCATTCTGAGACATTAGATTTCCTTCATTTGAAACATGGTATATTTGCACATAGGCCTACATCACCTAGGTTGTTTGAATGCTCACTCTTGAAAGTAGGTGCACTTATTGATAAATGTCTAAATTGAGGAGGAAATAAATAAATAAAGGAGATGGGTTCATTGAGAAGCTTCTATGTGCTGTATATTTCCTACATTACTTTATTTAATGCTCACTATAGACTGACAGGTATTCTTATCCCCACTGGCCAGTCAGAATGGAAACTAGAAAGGTTAGTACGTTGAGGTCGAGGTCCACCTGAGTTGGTAGGGCTCCAAATCTTTAGACACCTGTGCTTCTCTTTGAGAGAAGCTGCCTCTGTTTCTGTAAAATAGATTGTTTTAAGACTCAGGGAGGGAAGAAGGAAGGCCAAGTAGAGGTATGCATCTGGGTTGACTATGTGGACCATTGGTTCATTTGTTTTAATAGGAGAATGTTCAAATTCCACATGGCACACCCCTTGTTCCCGACAGTGACATTAATAACCTTATCTGAATTCTGATGGTTACCCCTACTGACCCTGACTGTAGCTTCATCTCCTTCAGGAACACATGCATCACTCCTGGGTTTGAACAAGAAGCTGTTCCTCAAATGTCCTCACTGGCTCCTTCCATGAATAACTATGGCTTTCCCAGCCACCTTCACATGACGATGTCTCTCAGGCCTGGGGGAAAACTCACAGCCTCACCTCACCTTCCCTATCTGTTCCTCAGGAACCATAGTCAACTTTTCTTCCAAAGATCAGGAAAAGTGATTGTGGTCCTTGTGGGTAACATTATTATAGATCAGCTATGCTGCAGAGTGGCTGGTTCACTCCTCACAAAGATAGGAGCATCAGTTCTGCTCAAGGCCATCCATGCACAGTGTGGTTGCTTTGGTAACTCTCAGGCAGGAAAAAGAAAGCAGTAGAATTGGAGCAGAGGGGCAACTTTAACTTCCCATGACTATTAGCATTTATTATGAACCTACAGGAGGAATAATCCTTTGCAGGAGTCTTCTGAGCTTATACAGGATTTTTACTCATAAATTTTCATTAAGTTATTTTCTGTCTTAATTTCTAATAAATACAGGGAAGTAGTTTTACCCTGAGGATGAGATTTTTCTTTTCATATTTTATAAAGCAATATAATTCCATAGAATAAATGAACCAAGAACTGTTTTTTCATTAAAAAAGAAAAGATCATACCTCCCCTCTATCTCTCCACTTCTTCCATCTCTCCATCTCTTCCACTAACTAGAAAAAAGGCTTTAAAAGAGAAGCAAGAAGGACTTTGACCTCCCACTTTGTCCATTCCCTTCACCTGACCCTAATATAACACTTTCAGTAGTTCAGACTAAGTTCATTAAACAAAGGAGAGAAAGCCCTAAAAGATTTTTTCTTTTCAAAATATTGGCACAATTTTATCTTCATTCTCCAGCTGCCCTTTAATTATCCAGCAGAGCCAGGACATATAATAAGGTAATTCAGATAAATAGCATTTGGCATATTTAAAGTAAATGTCAAATCAGGTTAGTTTGTGGAATTCTGCCTTTTCTCCATTAACAGGACACCCATGGGAAATAACCAATATTCTTTCTTCAAAAAATATAGATTGTGGGCCCTGGAGTTCCAATGGCCACCAATTCAATCACTATTTATATCTATGTACTTGCCATAAAGGTAATGCTGGAACTTCTGCTGTTTCTCTGCCTACTGGTAACTGTAATAAAGGGAAGAGAGTGAATTAGTCTCCTTTAAAGAAGGAAATGAACATGCAGGAAGATGATCTTCAGTGAAGAGCTCAGTGTGGAAAGTGAGGACGTGAGTTTGATCCCCAGCATCCACGTACAAGCGCTGGGCATGGTGGTGCCTGAAATCCTGAGCTGAGAAGGCAGACAGGAAACTCCCTTGAGCTCGTTCTCGGCCAGTCTAGCCTAATTGGTGAGTTCCAGGAGAACAAGAGACCCTGACTTTAAAAGAGGGGGATGGCGTTCCCAAGGCTAACATTCAAGCATGTCTTCTTACCTCCACACACACACTCATGTGTACCCCATACATATGCACCTGCACATATATGAACATGCACAAACACAAATGTAGAAAACAGACAAACAGAAACAAAACAAAATCCAGGAGAGTTCTGTTTGAAGCAGGTTTGGTTTACCTTTCAGAAATGTGATCCATTCATTAGCTATATAACTGCCTGACTCTGTGTAAGCAAATATATATTTGAGGTAGGGTATTATTCTAGTTCAGGCTAACCTGGAACTAACTTACTTTGTTGTCTCGGGCTTGCCTTGAATTCACATGGATCCTCCTATCTCTGCCTCCCGAGTGCTGGGATTAAAGACATGCACCCCCATGCCCGGCTTTAAGCATTTCTCTTTAAGCATTTCTTTTGTATCTATTTTGGCTCACCCTTTTTCTAGCTTCCTGGACAGCCTGGGTCCTGGGCCCACATGTCCTCAGCAGGGTGGTTCTCATAGGGCTGTTTGTTTGCTATCAGCCCTGGGATGCCAAGTGCATGGAGACATACTTACTCATGAGGACTGATTTCCACCGCAAACCCCCGTTGGTCTCCACTTTCCACCCACCTCTCTTTTTACTGGTCTTTGATCAGCTTCCTTTTTCATTCTCAGTGACCATTTCAGAACTCTTCTTCTCTTACCAAACACCTGCTCCCTTTCGGTGACAGATGCTGTGAGCTCTGCTTTGTTCAGAGCAGAGAACAGGGCGGCTCTCCAGTGGGAAATCTGTCACTTTCTGTCCTGTGTTTTCTTTAAGCTGGTCTGACTGACTGTACTTCCCAGGACTCTCCTGACTGCATCTTTGATTTTCCCTCCCTACCATTCACACCCCACAGGGAGACTCTGGCTTGCTGTGGCAGCTTCACCCATCTATAACCTTTTAACTTGAAAACTCTTGATTTCCTTGACTTTGAAACTCAGCACTCCCTGGGATTCAGTTCCCAGGATTGCTAGCTCCTGTCCCTGGAGGTCTCATTTTTCTCTGCTGTCACTGCTCAACCTCAGCATCAGGACCACTGAACCAATCTTGACCTGTTCCAATGGAAAGTTCACATGAAAATGTTTTCATTTTGTGATGTACCTTAGAAGAGGGTTTTCTCTATACACAGACACACACGCAGACACACACACACACACACATACACACACACCACAAAACAAAGGTGTTCCTAGTGTTCAAAGCTCTACCATCTCTAGATATCACTGTTTTTCTCCCCTTTTCAGCCCTCAATGGATCAATTACCCATCCCTGTGGTTTGTAGTTCACCTTCTTTGTCGACACTAGTTCTTTCCCCACAGCTTATAAACAAACCAAAAATTCCTCCTTGAATTCCGTAATTTCCTTCAGCTATCTCCAAGTGTGTGACTTTCTTTTCATTCACAGACAGTTCTTTAGAAGAATAATTTCAATTTGCTGTCTCCATCCAGTTCCTTATTTCTCTTTTTAACCTCACTGCATTTAGGCTTCTCTCAACAGAGCTCTGCTAAAATGATCTGGCCTGAGTCACTACTGACCTCCATAGACAAATCCAATAGACACCACACTGATGCCCGCTCCTTGGTCCCCTGGGACATCACCCATGGTCTTCCTTCTTCTCAGCCTGCTCCCCCTTGCCCTTTCCTTTAGCTCCTTGTCTTCTGCCTTGACATTGAGCACTCTGGTGCTCCCCAGGGATGTACTCTTTGCAATCCATGTGCTCCCACAAGTTAATTTCATTGACTTCCAAGCTTCTAGGTACCATTTAATGATTTCCAAACTCTCTGACCCACTTTTCTGTGAGCACCTGACACCCCCACCTGGATAGCCCCAGAAACCTGTGACATTTAACACATACCAAACCAAAATGATTTGTTTTCCTCCTCCTGCCTCCCAAACACAGATGAATGGATCTTAGAACCTAGAGCTCATCCTTCAATTCTACCAAAAAGTCCCAAGTTCTAGCGATCCCAAGCTCCATGATCATACAAGGCTGCTGTACTTCTCCATGGAGACTCTTACACTCTCTTCCAAAACTCACTGCCGAACATTCTAGCTTAGCCTCAGGATGGATCAGGTGACACAATTATGCCAATCCCTTTTCTCTTCTCCTCTCCTCTACTGCCCCCCCAAGTCAGTAGTTGTAGCCTTTCCCAGGCACTGGAATCACCAGGAAACTTAAAAAAAATATGCTATCAATCTGGGGTACATCTAAGCTTTAGAATTGTAACAACCTCCCCTCCAGATGATTCAACCATGCTGCCAAGGGCAGGAAACATGGCACTACAAAATTCTTGTCTTGGATCAGCTCTGTGGAAGAAGTACTCCACCTTCTGTGCCTGACTAGGATCCTTATGAATGTTATTACTCAGAGAAGAGGACAATCAAGGAAGGAGGATGGGCAAGGAGAGGACCAGAGGGAGGAAGTGGGAGGGAGCTATTGGTCTCAGCCACTTACTGGCTGATTGGGACATTGGCTTGCTGGAAGGCTTCCCAGTAACTCTAGGGGTTTGCAGTGCTCGTCCATGTGGTCCCTTCCTGGATATGAATATCATACTGCTCACTTCTGAGCTGAGCCCACTGAGTGAAGATCTAGCACTTTCTAGAGTCCTTGACAGAAGGAACAGGTATAGCTGCTGAGGGCCACAGCAGTTAGCCTCCCCAGCTGGGGAGGACACAGGCTTTTCAGCTGTCTTCCTTCCTTCAGCAGATTGAAATGTTGCCCTTGGCTATACCTCCCCACCCCTCTTTCACTGCACACATAAGATGCTGTGGCCAGGAAAGAGGTGGGCATGATGGAGGAGCAACTTTCTTCTTACTGAGTCCCCCAGAAGGGGACATTTCTTTAAAATTAAAAAGTACAGAAAATTTGCTCTATAAAGCAAGCAGTCATTTTACTTAAAAGCATAAAGGCACAAAATAGCAATACCTCTGCCTAATATCCACATAGAATAGGTTGAATTGTATCCCTAAGTAAAGGTATGTTGACGTCTTGGAATAAGGTACTATGTATGGTACCTTATTCCAAAACAGGGAATTTACAGAGGTTATCAAGTTGAAGGGAGATTATTAGAGTGGGTCTAATCCAATAGTACTGGTACTTTTAGGCAAAAGGACTTGGAGAGACATATATATATATATATATATATATATATATATATATATATATGGAACAAACTATGAAGGAACAAACTAGGAAGACACAAAGAGAATGGCGTGTGATGATGGAGAGAGAATCAGAGTGAAGCAGCCACAAGTCAAGTAAAAGCAAAGAGCTAGAGAGAGGATTCCTCTACTGCGTTCAGAGGGTGCACAGCCCTCCTAAACCTTGAGTTTAGACTTTCAGCCTCCAGAACCATGCAGAAATTCCCTGTTTTCATTGTTACAGCTTGCGGTACTTTGTTACAGCAACTCTAAGGAAACAAATACACTCAGTAATTTCCAGATACACAGCAGCTCTGAGATTATCTGAAATTGATTCTATCCCTGGAATCTTCTGGATTTCAATATACTGTCCAACCTTCTCAATCTCTCCCTACACTTTTCCTTGACTAGAATCAATTCTCAACCCACCTCTGGGTTCATGCTACTTCATTGGCAGAAATCCTATAGGATGTGGGTTCCTGAGGTTTATTTACTACTTCTTACAGAGAGGGTCATTGACTTATAAGTGATGCCAGCCACCAATTAATACCTGATTTATATGCAGTAGACTTTACATACGTCATTACTTTTAATTATCACATTCACCTTTTGCCAAAGGTGGTGAGACTTCAATTTTGGGATATAGAAGTCAAGGTTCAGAAGCATCAATAACATGGCCAGGAGAGAGATTACTAAGTGGCAGGTCTTGGAGTCTAGCCCGTCACCCTGACCCCTAACAGCTTTCCAGGTTCGCAACAGCCTGCTGACTCCTGGGCATGAGAATTTCAGGGTATTGACATTGCCTCCTTTGCTGCAGTTATTAATAGCAGAGACTTGGTCATCTTTCTACCAACTCATGACTACAGCCATTTATTTATTTATTCTTTTAAGAACTTTTAAGGAGATAATCAACACTTTCCACAAGATTTGGATTATTTGGTGGAAGGAAATTTTACTACCTGGAAATGCTAGAGAACTTTCTCTTCAATCGATAGGGAAATTTTTTCTCAACACACTGAAAGGGAATGACCCCAGAGAGAGGTACTTGGTCCACATGACCCCTGAAGATGGTGCTCAAGTGGGTCCCAGGCTTCCTGTAAGGCATGATGGGTGATGCCTCTGGCCCTTAAATGCCACAGCATTGGGGGATATCTGTCCCATCTCTGATCCTTCTTGCAAGATAACTCTGGACAAAAAGGAGAGCTTCACGGTTGCAGATCTTGTTCCATGTTCCTTTAGAGCAGGAGATTTGTAGTTGAAATGGTGTCCCTGGATGGGCTCTGCAGTTCTGCCTTGCATTCAGTTTCCCAGGCTTCATATGGGAAGAAATAAGCTCTTGGCAATAGGCAATATCTGTCGATGGCTATGGTCCATTTTTCCTTGAGTACTTTCCCAATATCTTGCATGGCTTTTGGAGTTTCAGTATCTCCAGGAAAAGCAGCTTTCCTTTTAAGCATGCTGTGTCCAGCACAGATGATGGTGGGAGTGGGAGCTGACCATGGCCAGGGACCTCTCCTGCCCTGTGCA
The DNA here is from genome assembly GCA_004024765.1 of Zapus hudsonius. NCBI lineage: Eukaryota > Metazoa > Chordata > Mammalia > Rodentia > Dipodidae > Zapus > Zapus hudsonius. The sequence goes on from PVHP010011117.1 coordinate 13,451, forward strand.
CTTTCTACCACTGTAAACAGTGCTTCCTGTTTTCTAAATGGCCTTGAGGATGAGGCTGCCTCTTCAGTGACAGTGTGGGTGAGGGTCTGCTCCCTCAAGTGTCCTCTCATGTCCTGTCCTGACCATGTGGCTCTTCCTTTGGGTTTGGAAGACATGAACCCTGCATTCCCTTCACCAGGCTCTCCTGTTCATTCCTTGATGGCTCATTCACTTGTGGGCAATTCTTGTCTCAGCACTTGTGAAAGACATGGTTAAGGATGCAAGGCACCTGTCCCTGCTCCATACTGATCTCTGTGCTGTCCAGGTAGACTCGAAGAACCTGGGATGCAGCCATGTTCCCTCAGGTGGGGCCTGGTCATGAGGAAGGTCTTGAAAGTCAGGTAATGTGCTGAGGGGACAGGCCAGTAGGAAGGAGGGCTTCCATTGGCTAAGCTCCTGTTCTTCACTTTGAATTTCATTTAGCAGCCGATGAGTCAGGATTTGGGGAGCTGATAGCCCCACTGGGGGCCTTCCAGTGGTTAGGGTAGTTTCTATTTTATTATTCATAGCTGTCCCTGGGGAGCGCACTCACTGGTTGGTTGTCAAGATGTTGCTATGTCATGACTGAAGGTTACAGAGCCCTTTTCCTCTGCATTTCTCCCTGAACTTGTCAAATATGGAAACATTTCCTCAATTCATCCTCTTCTCCTGAGGTCTTTGTGCACTGCTGGAAGTTGGTCTCTTGTTCACTGGCTCATGCCCAGCTGTAGCTGGTCTTGTAGGCAGCTCTGGGAATGTCTTTTATCTTTGAGGTATATCATAGAAAAGCTTGTCCACCATGTTTCCTTCTATGAAAGCCCTTGATACCTGGAGGGGAGTGTTGTCTCTAGGCCTTTAGGCTTCCTTGTCTACAGGTGATGCAGCAGGTGGAGGGCCATCTAGGAAGGGAACTGGATTTGTGGAGACAAGACAGGAGAACCACAGTTTTCTTTCAGGGGCTTGGAGATGCCAAGTTTCACATTCACCCTAGAAACAGAGTGGCAGAGGAGAAAATGTGGAAATCTGGAAAGAACAGAGCTTCATCTCCTCTATTGTAAAGGTCCTTTGTTTGTTAGAACCAAGGAGTAAGATCCTGGGGTGTGTTCTGATGGCTGTCCTCACTTGGGGCCACTACTGGTCCCCAATCTATTTCATTTGGCCATGGAACTTTTCAGGTTGAGGTAATATGATCTTGATATAGTGTCCTGTTCTATCCACAGTGCCAGGGATCTGACCCTAATGATTGCCTTAAATTTCTTTCTCATGTGTACTTTCAGGATATTTACAAGTTGTTTCTTATATTGAACTCACCTTTAAGAACCTTGAACTTTTGCCTAACGGACTCCTCAATATGGCTTTGTAGGTCAGAGTCAGACCACAAACTGTCACGTGGAGCCTCCTCTGGATCACTCCACAGATGATCTTTCTTGTCCTTCTCAGGCCCCATCCAAACTCTTCTCTGCTTCCTCCTCTAGAGCTAGAGTCTCAGCAACTCTCCAAACTCAACTCAGGGGAATCAGTTTGTGGTTCTGGCATTAATGTCCTATCCTCAGGAAATGAGCATTGCGTTTCTCATTGTGGGTTTATGAATACATTTGACACAGATCCTATGCTGGCCTAGAGGAGTAGGTGGCAAGACAGGGAGTGAGGACTGAAGTGGGCTTAGACTGGGCAGGAGGGATATGTTGGCACCAACTTTGGGCGGGATTTTGGGTCAGGGCTCAGGCTGACTCTCATGGAAGGCTGGAGGAAGCATGAGGATGAGCCGCTGGGTACTATGTTCAAGCAGAAAAAGACCAAGGAACAGTACCATAAGGCAAAGGCATTTCCCAGTGTAGAAATGAGAGATGACAGAATAGAGGAATACTTTTGTCTAAATGGTCCTCCAAGGCTCAGCTCTGGAGAATTCTGGTGCAGGCATAGCTCTCTGGCTTGTCTTTGCTGATCCCCAAAGGAAGGGAGGCTGCTGAGTCACACACATCAGCAACAGGCTCTAACATCTTTAAATGTCCCCTTCCTTCCCTTCTTTCTTGTGTCCTGTTGCTTTTGAATGACTTTTTCCCGCACAGCAATGGTAGAAGAGGTCTCCACATCAGCTTGCACAGGTTCAGAAGCAATAATACTCAGGAATGCATAGCAGCCAGGAAGTCAGGCTCAGGAAGGCTACTCTGAAAACAGAGGGCATTCCCCATCATCTGATTCACAGAGCTGCCTGAGACAACTGAGTTCTGAAGTTGCATAGGCTTGATTATAGTTCCAGGTCTTTGCATGGCCGAGTCACAGACATTTTCTAAGGGTGAGGGAGGAGATGCCGGAGGAAAGAACGCTCTCATCTCATGCTTGTAACAGCCTTTAAAACATGCTGATGAGGGTGAAAGGAAGATCTTCCAGTTATTCCATTTGACTGATCCTCCATGATCCTATCCAGGTTACAGTGTACTCAGTAGAGGGACTCATCACTGAGTCAATCTATGTTTTTTTTTTTTAACACACCAGTTATTATAGCAGGACATAAGCTTTTGCAATTCTGTCTACATTTTGGGGGAGTGTTGAAAATATTTTTAAATATTAATTTTAAGTAATCACATAATTTAGAAACCAGAAAATACAAAGATCTAGAGTATAATGTCCTGTCTACTTTTTAACAGAGTATGGTTACTTACTGTTGACTTTTAAGAATTCTCTAACAGCACATGGTAGTATATACCTATAATCCCAACACTATGGAGGCAAAGGCAAGAGTTCAAGGTCATCTTTAGCTCTATAGCAAGCTTTCAGTGATATTGTGATATGTGAAACCTTGTCTCAACCTCTCCCTCAACTCCTCAAAATTATCTATATATTCTAGATGTAAGCCCTTTCCTGTTTGTGATTATTTACAAATAAATTTCTCCCAGGAGTAAGACTCCTCCTGTTCCTAATGGGATAATGTCACAGGAGACAGACATATCACCCAAACTCATTTCAGCTCCATTCTTTTTTTCTATTCATTGAGGTCAGGGTAACTTCTCTCTCATGGGACTTTGGTTGAGTCAACCTGGTGACCTCTTTTTGCTGCATTGATACCTTGTGAATATTGTGCAATTCAGAGACATAAAATTTCCCAAGAAATTTACAAAAATTTACAAAAAATAAAAAATAAAAAACCACCTCAAAATGGACACTGTAAATTGTTACACATGTGCAAACTGGTGAGCCTGTAATAGTTTTGATCCAGTGGCAGTTCAAATTATTCAAATAATATAAAAGGACATATTATAATGCCATTTTACTAGGGAATGGTGCCAATACTCTTTTTTGTTATAGTTTGTAAAATCCCTGTAGCCTCATCCACCAGCAGTCACATATGCTCAAAAAACAATGGTGAATGAATGTGAATACGGTATACACCTAGTTGAGAAGGTCTTCAAAAAAGTTCAGTGTAGATACCCTTCAGAAAAGAGCTGTATTTTTTCAAAAAGAAATTTGGCATATATATATATATATATATATATATATATATATATATATATATATATATATGTGTGTGTGTGTGTGTGTGTGTGTGTGTGTGTGTGTGTGTGTGTGTATGTGTGTGTGAATATGCATGCTCAGGTGTCTTACATGTGTGTAGGTGCATATGCACGTGTGTGTGTGTGTATGTGTGTGTATGCATGTGAAGGCCAGAGGCTGATGTTGAGTATCTTCTTTCTTCACTCTCCAACTTTTTATCTTTTTGTTGTTGGTTTGAGGTGGTCTCACTGAACCTGAAGTGCATGGATTTGGCTACACTAGCTAGTTGGCAAGCTCTGGGGAGACAAGCCTCTTCGTCCCCTTGCTGGGTTATAGACACACACCACCACATCTGGCCTTTATGTGTGTGTTGGGCTCCAAAGCCAGGCCCTCATGCTTTCTCAACAAGTGCTTTACTCATTAAGTCATCTCCCCTAGTGGGGGGGGGTGGGTTGTTCACAGAAGCTTAGTGGACACAACACTTTCAACAAAAGTATAAAATGCCTGAATTGAATTCTATTTAGATATACATGATTTCAGAGATACTGATTTATTTGCTGAGTAACAAAGCTGAGAAAACTATGTTATCATGAGGTTACATTACTTTTAATTTATATATGAGTTAGACAATTTCTTTTAGGGATTTTACCAACCTAAACATCAACACAAGGAAAAATATTGCCATGATGTAAGGACAGTCTTTGAACATCCTCTGTCACTTACCAAAAAGCAAACCCTTGCAGCAGGGCCACAGAGGAGGCCTCTGTGATGGAGGCTAAGACTTCCCCATGTTCAGGTTCCTGTGCCATTCTCTAAACCTTTCTATAGAGATGAACTGTTCTATTGACTTCCTTTCCTCTGTTTACTTTTAATTAAGGACAGACAAATGAGTTTTGCTTTGGTAAGTAGTCCTATTTTAATGCCTGTGTATCAGGTCACTGTAACCACATTCAGGACACAGGAAAGCTTGCCGACTCCCATCAGGCTTTCAATTCTCTCTCTATTCTTAGTCATCACATGTTTGATCTCCACCACGACAGCTGTACCAAGTATCATATACAATAAAATCACAATGTAGATAACTTTTGATTTTTTTCTCTTAAAGAAACCCAGTATGACTTTGAAACTCATCCAAATTGCATGTATCAATAGTTTGATATACTTATGGCTGAGAAGTATTCCATTGTATGGACATAGCAGAGTTGACTGATTCCTTCACCTGCTAACGGAAACTGTTAAATTTCCAGAGTGACTGTGCAATTTTGCATTCCACATATGCACTACATGTTGGGCTTCTTTGATGTGGGTTCTAGTATCAAGCACAGGCCATTGAGCTTACCAGGCAAGCACTTGACCGAGTGTGCCATCTCCCCAGCTCAAGAATGCCTTTCTGCATGTGTGTTCTGCATGGTGACTAGAGACTATAAGTCTTAGGGAAAGCTTCTAGAATTTTAGGAGGCTGGTGACTCATCTTTACTTTTATGCATATCTAAGATTGATTTCACCCAAATCATTGTCACAATTCTGCAGTGCTTAGTGGAAATAGCTTGGGAATAAAAATTGAGGGCTTGATTCTTATCTTAGACACTCACTAAATATAAGAGCATGTCAATTAAGCACACTGGGCATGATTTCTCACAAATAACCTATTACTGAGGGTTGATATGAGGATCCAATAAATTTTTTTGCTATTGACAAACTTGTCAATTGTTACACTCTGTACTTTCAACATGGAGCTGTCATTCCACCTGCAACTGCTTTTTTTTTACCATATTATTTATTTATGTGTGTGTGTGTGTGTGTGTGTGTGTGTGTGTGTGTGCATGCATGTGTAGGCATGCCAGGATCTCTTACTATAAATGAACATCAGTACATGAGCCACTGTTTGAGTCTGGCTTTATATGGGTTGTAGGGAATTGAATCCAGGACATCAGACTTCGCATGCAAGTACCTTTAACCACCGATCAATCTCCTCAGCCCCACCAACTGCAACTGCTTGATAAATGAATCTCTAGACTAGACTATAAGCTCCATGAAGGCAGGCACTGTCATTGCCTCATTGCCTACTGTACTGCCAGGGCCCATGAATTGCTCAGTGGAACTTTGTTCAATTGTTCTACCATACAAGTGATGTTGCTAATGATGAATCTGCCATACCTGCATAAATATAGATCATGGTTATCAACATAACCTCATATTTAGTAAGCAGAACAAAAGGGGATTTTAAGCCAATGAAAATAATTAATAGAAATTAATTTTCTGGGGTGGGGGGTGAAGTTATAGCTCAGTGGTATAGAGCATACTAAGTATGTACAAGGCCCTGAACTTAATTCCCAGAATCCCTGTCCCTAAACAGTAACTTTCTGATGGTGGTAATGGATTTTTCCCATAATTGCTATCAACCGACATTATTATTCTATTGAAAAATTCAGGTTGGTTATCAAGACACTTGTAACAATCTTTGAGAGAATGCATCCTTCCTTCCTCAGGTTGTCAGCTCGACATACTCAGAACAGAATCTCTCTTTCAAAGCATAACATTTGATTTGTAGACTAAAGTCTCAGAGGCTGAGTGAAACGGAAATATGTCATTTGAATGTCAGCATTCATTTTATGATATTTTGGAAGAAAACAAGTGGGAACAGGAGATCTCAGGTGTCCTCCCTGAGAGTTCATACACACTGTCTCGGGATGTCTAGAACTTAGGAGAATGATAATACATTCATTATTTATCCCCCAGCTTGTGTGTTAAGGTTTTCCAGAGGAGCAGTGTAATAGAACACACACACACACACACACACACACACACACAAAACCAGTCTCTGACTTACAATGCTGTGATGATGCAAACATGATACTATCTAATTAAACTATTGACGTTTGAAGTTTTCCTGAACTAGTGATAGGCTGTAGATGTTTCTTGAGTTGCTTGCAAGATAGTGAGCTGAGCTCCAATCACCAGGTGAAACCACCTCCATTCTTTAGGATGCTACTGTTGTTAGGACCTTCAGTAGGCTAGCAGGATTAAATGTACTTCTGACTTTATATATTTTCAACTTAATGATGCCTTTATCAGGAGGTACCCTCACTATAAATTGAGAAGCATATGTCCATAGAGTGAGGCACTGGTTCTTCTGATTATAAAACTTAGGAAAGCCATGATATGCTGCCTGCAAGGTGGAGACCAAGAAAACTAGTGGTAGAGTCCCAGTATGAGCCCAAAATGTCAGTGAGCCAGTGAACCAGTGATTTAAATCTCTGTGCGGGCGCAGGAAAGGATCAGATGGCCCGCTCCAGCTCAAGCAGTGAGACAGAAAAGAAGGGCTAATTCCTTCTTCCTCTGCCCTTTGTTCCCAGCATGCTCGGTTATTTGGGGGGAGGGCAATCTCCTTTACTGAATCCACTGATCCAAATGTCAGTCTTCTCCAGGAACACTCACATATTCATTCAGAAATAACATGCAGTCAGATAGCAGGGTGGCCTTGATCCAGGCAAGCTGACACACACAGTATCTATGGAAACTTCTGTAAGATAGCTACTCAGTCTGTGGTCCTCTTCCCTGGGTTCTTATTTGTTAGTTTATTTAGTTTTTAATTTTTTTGTCTCTATTATCCATAATTGCATATATTATATGAGCAAATCTTATGATGGTGCACCCAATTCCTTCCTCCCAGTCCCCAACCCACTGGGGACCCTCCTTGTGGGCATACTGGATCAGTCCCTGGGGTAGGGGGTTATAAGTAGCACAATAAGTAACTAGGTTCCCCCCTCTTTGTGTGTTGTTGATGAGGGGGGCGATGACTCTGGATAGTCATTTCCATATCTGTCTGCTTGTACTTGTCATGCCTCCCTTAAACTTGGTACCATGTAGCCATGCAAGCCTGAATTCACCTAACAACACTATTTGTTTCTGTCACACCCATGTTCACTAGATCACCCAATCATTTTGATTCTACATCTTCAGAATTTCTTGTATCAATCCCTTCCTCTATGTTTCCATTAGTAATGCCATAGGCCTAGCTCTGAAATACAAACAACATTTAGATTTGCTGAATGAAATATTTTCCCTTTCTTCCTGACCTCCATTAGATTTCAAGCTCTTTGCTGCTTTGTTGAGTGGAGTCACTGGGTCTCCAAAGGGTTCTTGTTAAAAGGAAGAGAGCAGTAAGGGAAGAGGCTAAGCTTTTGGGCTTTGGAATCAGTAAATGAGTTCGAATTGTAGCACTATCATTTTTAGCTGTAAAATTCCATCTGGAGATTTTAATCCTTCAGTTTCTTTATAACATAGTAAGGAAACGTTTATAGCTATGCACTATGATGCATAATGAAAGGAATAATGTATATAGAGGGTTTAACATGGAAACTAGTTCATTTGGATGAACCAAACATTTAGGGCAAGTCTGGGTCATGTTTTCCAAGGGTGAGCTGACTCACTCAAATGAAGTCTGTCTGTCACCTTCTACCCACATGCCTCTGGCTTCCTGCTCCAAAGCCATAATTATCAGGCAAGGGCTTGACCCCTTGGTTGGGGGCTAGAGTGAGTTGGGAAACCCTTTAATAAGTTTTTCCATGGGCTTCTGAGAGAAGTGAAATAGTGAAGTAGTCAAGCTTTGGAATGTTTTCATAGGCCATTTTCTAAGCAGAAATCCAATATTATACTTGGGTCTTCATTTTGGTCCTGGTTAAAACTGGAAGGGAGAAATGAGGACTTATACTACTCGATTCTAATTATATTAGCTTCTGCTTTTATCAGTGTTAACAAGATTATTGTTATGTTTCCATGAGAAAGGTGGTACTTGTACTAATGTGAATTTCTTTGGAAAACAGAAACAGATACTGTGGAGGGAACTAATTAGAGAATGAAAGAACTGAGGGTAAGGCACATCAGTTGGAAGGGGCATCTGGGAAAAAACTGAAATAAAATTGAACAGAGAAACCCAGAAGACAAAACTCATGTTCGTTTGTGTGTGTGTGTGTGTGTGTGTGTGTGTGTGTGTGTGTGTGTGTGTGTGTGTACTTTATTTTTCTGTAAAGATAGGAAGCTGGAAAATGTACTACGTTTAAATTTTTCTTGGTTCCTTCCCTTATTGTGGAAACTCTGTTCCACTGTCCCAAGCTAATCAATCTAAAATTCATGCCAATACCCAAAAGTCCTTCCTAAAACCTTAAAAAAACATTTATTCACAGAAACAAGTATTTAAAATCATGGATTATTCTTTAGAGTTCTGCTCTGACATATAGAGGATAATAGGACATACTGCTGATAGACCAAAAACAAACAAACAAACAAAAAAACCAGCCACATTAGAAAGCAACTTGAAATCCTTTTTCAGATATGTACAATCATAGCCCATGGCCTAGGAAATCCAGCCCTGGCTGTATAAATGAGACCCACATAAAGGAACCCAGAAGCAATAGGACATGTCTGTAATCAACACAAATGTCTACTGTGAGGATGGATAAATAAAATGTGGTATGTCTACATAAAAGGAATAGTAGAAGTAGAGAAAGTAGGTGAGGTTTAGTAAACTAAAATAAAACAGGTGAATATTTGATTCATAATGTTGAGAGAAAAGTAAGCCAGAGAAGGCATGTGGTTGAGGATTTGGATAGAGATGATAAAAGCTTTAATAGACACAAACTTCATTTAGAGGACACCTCTGTGTACATGGAGGCAGGGAAGGAATTAGTGTGAGTAATATTTTTGATGCCCACTTATTTTCTATGATCACATGTATTTATTATGTTTTCAAATACACACACATATGTAACTTTTGTATGTATCTGATATTACATATCATATATATTATATATATATATTAGTGGCATGTTAGGTATAAAGTGTTACTTTCCATGAGTCATGCAATAAATATAGGTTTGTGAGCATTTAGACTTATATTTAAAAGAAGATTCTAGTTCCTGTCCTGAAATGGGAGATGATAGCAACAAATACAGAATCCAAAAAGTACAGTGACAATTTCTTACTATAAAACATACATAATATATATAGTCATATATTTAGTAGCCAAAGAGTCATCTGTTTAACATTTCATAGAAAATTACTGGTCAGAGTGGAATTTGAGTGAACATATAAAATGGCTCTGGGTGATTTTAAGTTTTCAACTACTATATTCATTTTACACACTGAAAAATGTAGTTATGGGGGTTATTAGTCAGAGTAACATTAGATAAGAGGAAGTTCAAGATATCTCCTATACACCTGTGAGACAATAGTAACAACATAGTATATGTTCAAAATTGTTAAGAGAATATATTTCAATAGTTTTCATAAAAATATGTGAGGTAATGAGCATTGTTAGGAGGTCTGAGCCATTCCAGGATATACATATTTTATAACATCATGTTCTATATGATAAGCAGATACTTTTTGTTTGCCATTTAAATTTATAACTAGAGAAAATAGAGGTCTAAAAAGATGAACCATTACAATAATGGTTCATGCTAGTTTCTCTAGAGCTTCCAATTTCTACAATGAGCACTGTCGATTGAGTAGGATAGAAATTTATTTATGGTAGCCTATGTCTCTCCTCTAAGATCCTTCCCCTCAAAACACTGAACACTAAAAGAACTTTTATAGGAAAATTGATTATAAATGTTCCACTGACAGTTTCTTCCTCAGATGGACCTGGGATAGGATGCTCCTGCATAGGGACAGGAGTGGAACCACTGTGGAAGCTCATCTGAGAGAGATACTGAGTTTCATGAAATCATCTCAAAGTCCATCTGCACGTCAGTCACCTTCATAAAAAACAAAACAAAATCACGCAAAACATGGATGGCTGGGATGTACCTCAGTGCTAAAGCACATGCTTAGAATTCACGTGTCCCTGAGTTCAATCTCCAGCACCAAATAATAATAATAATAATAATAATAATAATAATAATAGGTATTCTGAGTTCAGTCTCTCCTCCTGGGGTCATAACTAACCAAGATCCATCATGTACATTTGAAGTTAAAAATTAGGCTCATCTCAATTGGATGCCTGTGATGGTTAAGTTTTATTGTCAACTTGACTGTTTTAGTAATCTTGGGTGGGTCTCTGAGGATGTTCACAGGAAGACAGCCTCTCAGTAGGGAGCAGAATGTAAGGAAGCCCAGGGAAGCTAGAAATAAACATCCCTTCCTGGAATTGCAGTGTAGAAAGGAAATTCCAGAGACTCAAACCAACAAGTCTGGGAAAGGTTGTAAGACCCCCTCCCTAACACTATATAAAGGGGAAGGAAATTTCTCTCCCTTGGTCCATGCCTGTTTGCTATTGTGTGTGTGGTTTTGGTGATGGGTTTGGTTCTCAGCTTGGACCTGTGAAAGGGGCCAGCCTCTTTCACCATTATGGAACTTCCCCTGAATCTGTAGCTTCAATAAATCCTTTCTTCCCATAACTCTGCCTGGTTTGGAGATTCATCCCAGTAGTGCGTGGCTGACTACAACAATTCCTAATTTATAAAAGGACCTGGCCCAAACCCTCCACATAAATTTTTCCAATTTTACCTTTACACCTACCCAGCCTGTCTGGAAGGCAGGAAGGGGACCCTTCTTGGCTTAAAAGCTTTTCTTCTCTTATTTTATTTTTTCTTTAAAGTAGTCTTTCATAATTTACCCTTCTCTGTGCCTGCATATTTTCAATTCTTTTCTAATAACAGACATGAACCATGAACTTGAAAACCACTGGCTTGATGGATTGGAAGATTCTCTGAGAGCTGCTGACTTGGGGATTTCTAAACCCACCCAAGGTTCCCTCAAGCAACAAAATGACTTTATTGAAAACTCCACGTTTTATAAGTAGCTAAGACTTGAGCTAATGATGAAACAGTTTTTGCTCCTCAAAGTATGGTTCAAGGTAAAATTTCTTATCAAGATATTAAGACTTAAGTTAGGAAGGTAGAAACTTAGGTCCTACCCAACTATTAAGTCAGGACGTTCATATTACTGAGACTTCCCATGGGATAAGGGTTGCCTGATGTTTTAAATGAAATCAAGACAGCTAGTTCTCTTATATCCTAAGATAACATTTTTTTCCTAGGCATCCCAATTGTTACATGTCAGCCTAGGTATCCATCAACAGATGATTAGATAACAAAAATGAGTTAGGGATACACAAGCCAGTTTTATTCAATGGTAAAGATGAAAAAAATCATATCTTTTAAAATTTTACTTTTGGTGTGTAGGTAGTATATGGTATATGTGGGCACATATGGTGTGTGTGTGTGTGTGTGTGTGTGTGCAGATGCATGTATTCTGTGGGCACATATGCAGAGGTCAGAGGACAATGTTAGGTGTCTTCTCTTGCTCTTATCTCCCTGCAACAGAGTCACTCAATCAACCTGGAACTCTTGGTTACACTGCTAGGCTGGCTGACCATGGAGCCCTAGAAATCCTTTTATTATTGCTCCCCTCAGTTCTGGAGTTACAACATGTGGATCACAACTGGCTTTTTATGAGGGTTCTGGGTTCTAATATGAAAGGAGAAGCAAAATTATCCAGGAAAAGGAAGGGACTCACAAAAGGGGGGTAGAGAGAAAAGAGAGATTATAGAGGAGGGGGACATATGGTCAAAGGATATACTTGGATAAAGATGACTTTATGAAACTCAACATGAACAATGACTATATGGTAATAAAAATAAAAAATAATAAAAAAGAAATTAAAATATTCAGGTTAATTCTAAAGCTTTCTACAATCACATAAACTATGTTTATGGTCAATTAAAAAGGTTTCATTTATTTTCAAGGAGAAAGAGAGAGAAGATGAGAGAGACAAAGAGAGAGAGAGAAAGAGAGAAAGAGAACCTAAATCTCTGAGCCATCTCTCCAGCTCTAAAAAGGCTTTAAAATAATTCTGATGTTAATGGTCATAAAGGAGACTCCTTCCTACCCCACACAGTAATTCCATTTTCTAGTTTCTGAATGTGATGCTTGGCACCTGTGGTCTTACTGATGGAGGGGACAGCTAACTCCCAGAGAGAACAAATCAACCAATCCAGACCCCTTGTCCTCTGACACCTTCTTCATGGTGCTTTTAGAATTCGGGTGCTATTTCCCTGTCCTAACCCCCCACCAGGACCTGGCATTAGTAGTGAATAACTAGGAACAGTTCCATGTGACAGAACCTGTTAAAACTAATCAAATTAGCCAATCCCAACCTCACGGACCTCGTCTCACATGTTTTTTTTTTTTTTTCCTGGTAATCCACAGTATAGATTTTTGCCGCTATCCCCTCTCCCTTTTGCCCCTGAGAGATGCTGGTCTTTCCCCATGTGGTTATGAATTGAAAGCCAGGCCTCCCATTTCTGGGAATGGCATCTGTGAGCACAAAATCCATTTCATGACAATCACTTCTGTGTCTGTATCACACCATTCCTCATTAAATAAATCCCAGGTGTCTAATTAAAAGATGATTATGATGATACCAACTATCCCCTGGACTTGAAATACAAGAAAAAGCAAACAAGCAAACAAATAAACAAACACAAAACATGCATTTGGTATAAACTAGAATGGCAGAGGGCATGAAACTAAGACTCTGAGAGTGGGACATTTGGTTAGAAGATCAGTTTTGGGGACAGTGAGTCTACACAATGTTTGGAAGCATTTGGCTTATTCAGTCTGTTGCTTTCTATATGGGATTTGCTGTCATATGGTTCTTCAGGTCAGTATGGTCTGAAACTACAGAGATAGACGGCAGCTCTTCAAAGAGTGACACAATCATTCTGAGGCCACACTTGTCACCTGTGTTGGGAAGTGGAGAAGGAAGGGTTTCTGTGCACTGCCTAAGGTCATTTGGAAAATTGGCAAACGGAGTCACGCATCCTTTAGCCCATTATGCTATAAACACAAAGTTCTCTGCATAATCTTCCATTGAGTCATACAGGCCTTTTGTTGTTGTTATTTTCTGAATTTATTTTTCTTGTACTTTATCACTTGGAGACAAAGAACATTTTGAAGAGTTGACAGCAGCCTCAGATTCTAAATGCTAAGGACACTGAGGTTCTATTTATGCTCCCTTGGACAAAAGGACAAGTTAGAGTTGCCTTTCCTGTACCATTTTTCATAATATTGATGTCATCTGTTTAATGTGACATTTGCCAGAGAGATGTAAACATCTAGTTTGCACTGGGTTGAGGAGAGAGGTAGAACTGTGGCACTTGCCAGTTAGGAAAAAAGTACACAGAAATACTGAATGGTGAAATAACATGAATCTGCAACACTTTATATAATGGTGCCTAAATTCCCAAGCTCTGGTCTGCCCAAAATTTCAAGCAACAACCATTGCTTCTTTGTTACCCAGGTTTCTGGACTAGAATCATGACTAGTAACACAGAATAGGCCACAGATTATACATTTGACAAGAGAAGCTTTCAATAACGAATTTGCCCTCTGTCCCTGGTTCTTGGATGGTAATCTCTCTATGCCTGGTCTTTCTAGTATGATGGGAATATCTTTACTATTAATGGTGGGTCCTTCAGACCATACCTGATAATTCATGCTAATGAGATGACACAGGATCTGGTTCTGGCTAGACATGAAAGACCAAGGATGTGATTGGAAACTTGGAGATTGGGTCAGATGAGGAGAGGGAGGACCCTCAAAACTGAAATCATTCTCCTGGCTTATGATTCAATCAATCTTATAGACTTAATTAATGCCAAATTTCTGAGCACCAAATTCATGTGAGTGTTCCTAACCACATCTGTAATTGTTGGGGCTAAAACAAATGCTAGGGTTTAAACAGTGAGGTCAGGAGCAGGGGAAAGAGAAATAAGAAGGGTTGCAACTGGGTGTGAGATAACCAAGCTAACCAGTGAGAGGAAGGACACTCTCTGGTGAAAATCAACAAAGCTGATCCTGGCAAGGGTCTACTTTGCTCCCCATGAAGACCCTCTCTAAAGAGCAGGTGCAAGGCGCCACTGCACATTCCTCTAATAAATTTCTCAAATTAATGGGTATTTAATACATTTATACATATTCCTGAATCTAATTATAGCAGGCTGAATTCTGGGTAAGGATGGCTTCTAAGAAAGCCTTAACATATTCCAAGAAGGAGACCACCCTGGATCACCCCTGGATAAAGGGAAAAGAAATAGTCAAGCAAGATGGGACAGGCAGTCCATTCATTGCCACTCTGTTTCAACTGTCCTCTACTCTGATTCCTCACCTGCTAAAATCAACCTTGGATACTTGCTGGCTCTACCTGTGCTCAGGTGTGGATTCTTCTCCTTCAGAAGCACAAGAACAGAGATTATTGCTGTGGTTGGGTTAGAAAAGAATGGAGGAGGAGGCAAATTTCTACATTTTTGACACTGCTAAACATGAACGTACTAAGAATGAAATGTACTTCTAAGGACAATCTTAATTTCAAGTATGGAATCCTCCTGGACTTTCCCTCTGTGCCTCCCTCTCTTTTAATTCCTTTGTAACTTTTGCAATACAATGATAATCATAACATAGTGTTTACAGTGAGTTCTTTTCAGCAAATTGTCCATGGGCGGGTAGTGGAAATGTCTAAATCTGTAGCCAGTTGGTCAAAAGAAAGAATGGCTCTGGGTGCCCTTGAACTTGTGGCTGGTGTTGAAATGAAGGTAGGATTGTGAAGGACTACAATAAATATTCAGAGTCCCTACATTAAGGCCCTCCTCCCCTCTCTCCCTTCTTTTCTGGGAGAGTTACTCTTATTTTCATCTTACGTGAGAACTATAATGGAAACATATCTGGGTGTGTCTGTGAGTGTGTTCACAGAGAGGATTTCTTAAGAGAGTCTTGTGAAGAAGAAACACACACTCTGAATGTGAGTGGCACCATCCTATGGGCTGGGGTCTCTCACTGAATAAAAAGGAGACAGAAAGCAGGGTGATAACATCAATCTCTGTTTCCTGACTGGATGCAATGTGACCAGCTGGCTCACACTCCTTCACTTCACACCGCTGGGATGAATCTCCAAACCAGGCACAGTATTGGGAGGAAAGTATTTACTGAAATAACAGATCCAGGGGAAGTTCCAAAAATGAAGGGGAAGGATGGCCCCTTTCATAGATCCAAGCAGAGAGACAGAGACCCAGCACCTCCAAAGCAAGCAAGCAAGCACACTGTTACTCAAACAATAGCAGGACTGCCAGCCTTCAGCTCCCTTTGCATATGGATAGCTGGAATTTTATATCCACCTTAGAATCACCAAATCCATCCTAGGCGAAACAAATCTTTAATATTTTTTTTTTATTGTATTGGGAGACATTTAATCAAACTACCACAGTTCCCACATGATGGGCTGTACCCTCAAACCAGGAGCCAAAAGAAGCCCTTTCTTCCTTAAGTTGCTTTTGTCAGGTTATAGCACCTAGTAAAGTAACAGGTCCACTTCCTCCCTCCAAATTAACTTCGCATATATTTTTATTATAGAAAACTCATCAGAGATTCAAATTATTATTATTCAAATTATTTCATGCTTATTCAGTTTACTCCAGTTTGGCTTAGTTTCTATTCCAAGGTATGGTAGGTAGATGCCAACCAGATCTCTGGAACAAGGAAGTTGAGAGGTCCCGGTAACACACTTAATTTAGAAGGTCATAGAGAAAGCTATTTTAGCCGTGGGTGGCATTCTTTCTGCCTCCACCCCAAGCCTAATCAAACCCTGTCCTAGAAGACTATGCAGGTAGGTGATGCCTATAGTAGCTGAAAATCTATTGGAAAAGGGTAAAATTCAAACAACTTTCATGGCCAGAGGAACCCCAGGATCTGGCTGACATCTAGGACTCTTTCCTGATATTTGTGCACCAAACTCCAGACATATCAGCCTTCTTTCTATCCTTAGTAGCTATGGGTTTATTCTTTTAAAAAATTATTTATTCATTTTTCAAGCAGAGAGATACAGAGAGAGAAAGAGAGATAGTGAGAGATAGAGAGAACACCAGGGCCACCACCTTGTGGGTCTGGCTTATGTGGGTCCTGGGGAATTGAACCAGGGGCCTTAGGCACTGGAGGCAAGTGCCTTAACCTCTAAGCCATCTCTCCAGCTCTATGGGTTTATTCTTGCTTTATGTCCTTGGTCCACACATGAAGGTTCCTTCACATGCTCAGTTAACCTCCATCCAATGCCACTTCCTTTCAGAGATATCTCTGTCCACACCAGAAGAGCATTCTTCTCTCTAGCATCAGCCTGGAGCATATATACCTCACCCATTACTAGGCTGAGTTCCCCTAAAACTCTTATTCCCTCAAATATATTAGATTTTTAATTTGTTACAAACATATTTTTCTTGTCTGTATCTCTCTCACATACATAACCGTAATGTAGGCACTGTGGTGAGAGCAGGCTTGTCTGTCTGATCTGCAGCCTGTCTTTGGCCCATGGAATCAAAACTGGTAGTTATAACATGCGACATGGTCCTCAGAGAAAAACCCTCTCCCTCCCAGTGCCAGCTAGCTCTATGCATGAGGCCTTGTGGTCTCAAGGGGAGATAGTTAAGAGTCAGGGAATTTCTTCTGTGAAGCTATGGGGAGGTTGTTATCTATGCTGAAATGAGACCTGTCAAAGGCAAGACTCCTCTGAGGAGGTTTACCAGAGTGAACTTTGGCAGAATCGACCTTTAGTTGTCTGAGGTACCCTGAATGAGTGAGTAAATGACATATTGCATGCTGCTCCCGTGATAGGTGCTGTGAAACCTACAGGGGATATCTAAGGCTGAGCGCTTCACTGATGGAACTGTGCAAGCTGAGTCATCTACACACATAAAAGCAAATATCAGCCATCTCTCTGGATCTTTCTGCTATCTAGAAGGTCAAAGCTCTACACTGGGTGTTCTGTTCTTCCTGGCTCATGGATGGCACCTTTCTCAGGATTGAGACAGTCTCCCTACATAGCTGATTCTTAAATGTTTTCTGTGGTTTCAGGAAAATAGTAATAGGCCTTATCTTTATTTTATTATTCTTTTTAAAGTTAACATTGCAGCTGGGTGTGGTGGTGAATGCCTTTAATCTCAAAACTCAGGAGGCTAAGATATGAGGATTGCCCTGAATTCAAGGCCAAAGCTACAGAGTGAGTTCCAGGGTCAGCCTGAGCTAGAATGATATCTTGCCTCAAAAAGCCAAAAAGAAAGAAAAATGTTAATATTACTTCAAAGAATACATAAGATAGGACCTAAAGAAATAATGCAAAACACGACGAAAAATTCATAAAAATGTACAAGAAAATAAGATTTAGTGTTTCATAGTCACTATATTTATATGAAAGATGTAAGAATATCTTAAATAGAGGGGAAAACTTGTGGTACAATTCCTTTTTCATTTTTCTCTTAAGAGATGCTTTTTAGCAGGATTGCACTAGATGTGACTGATATGTTTCAGAGTAGAGATGAATCTCTATAATATTAAGTGAAATTTACAAGGCATTTGATAGGATGTACACAACATGCTGTAATTTAGCTCTAGTGTTCAAAACAGAATAAATGAATGCCTGTCTCAAAAGAAAAAAAATACACACAGCAAAGAATATAAAGTAAATGAAAATTCATCCAATTTAGCAACAAATAAAAATGCCATGGGCCTAGTGCCAAGGGATATTCTTGGATTGGAATTTGTTCAACACCCTAAATTTAACCAGCTGCAGTTCTTTAATAAGTGCCATCCAATTGAACCTTTGAAAGGGAGGGTATGCTTTTAAACGGAAGTTGGCATTCCATCTGAATATTCAGTCTCTAGATAAATGGTTTTTCACATGGTCTATAAAGATTCCAGAAGGTACAGGCCATAGTTAAAGATGACACACAGAGGATTAGCAATGCGTTTCTCTCTGGGCCATAACTGTCTCGACGATTGCTATGTTTACAACTTGTGTTATGGATAGGTGGTGTTAATGCTCAATATTTCACAAGGAAGTCTCTTCATATTTCTTAGAATGAGAATAGGTTGGAGCTAGAAGGGACTTTCCAGAATATTTCATTGCAACTTAAAGGAACTCATTTTGCATAGACTCTGGAAAGAGATAAACTGCAGGTCGTTCCAGGAGCTCATGTTCTCATTCATTCATTCACATATAATTATGAAAGTAGACTATAACTTATTGAACATAAAATGTAAGCAAGATTCTTTAACTGTTTGTAAGGCCCTAATGGCAGAGGGAGGCAATGGTTTAAGCTGGTACAGATTCCACCCCAAATACAATAGCAAAGACTTGCAATGTGTTGTGAAAAAAGAACCTTCTAGTTGACCAAGACAAAGCCAAGTTTGAAACGTGTTTATTATCAGACTTAGTAAAGTCAGGTCCCTAATAAAGTGAGGTCACAGGCTACGAAAGAATCCCTGCACAGTGGCCCTGGCCATCCCCTATAAGGACAGGAGCTGTGACAGGAGGCAGGATGGAAAATCCTGCAGAAAGCCAGAGCTCTGGGAGAAGTGCCCCTTCCATGCTAGGGAGGGGACAGGGACAGGGATCACTGGTGGTGTTGGAAAGTAGAAGGCACCTAGGTGTGCAACGCTGGGAGAAGGTGTCAGTTAAGACAGAGAGGCAATCCTTCACTATTGGTCTTTTGTATTTTTACCATGAGAATTTACTCTTTGGCAAAGGTTTCATAAACTTTTTGGATTCTTTTTCTCTGCCATGCACACTTGATAGTAGGGAGAGTGGTCTGAATTTCTTGAAGAATTCAAGGCCATGAGCAGACTAGGTGAGAAGATAGATTTTAAATGAGGGAGGGACGTGCCAAAAATCCCCTACTGTTCAACATACAGGTTCCTGTTGTATCTCCTAGCCAAGAATCTTGATCTGAATCCATGTATCAGAAAATATTTGCTTACTTGCTGTTTTTAGTCATTGTTAATAAAATAGTAGCTATTTGAGGGAAGATAATTTCAAACATCATGTGATTATTTCAACTTGATTGGCATTGAACCATTTTTCAATATTAGCCATATACAAATAATATCAGATGAAAGAAATATAGAATAAAGATAAAATCAAATTCACAGTGAAATATTTTTATCTTAATAGGTGTGGTCTGATTAGTATTTGTAAGAGAGATACCATAAAGCTATGGGCCAAAGTATAGTGAGTTATAGGTAGCTGTGCTATTCTGATCAGTTAGTTATCAATCAACATTAATTTGTTGAATGTGTGCTTTGTGTGTAACACATGACAATCTCATGGTACCTCTCACTGATCAGAACTGATGATTAGATATATTTTCTATTTTCAAAAATCTTTTATATCCAGGATTCAACACTAACCCCTTTCATGTTTTAAGTAAGAGCTTTCTTTTTTTTTTTAACAACAAAAACAACAACACAAAACACAAACTTTAGTTCTCAGTTATTTTTCTAGCCCCATTTCTAGTACATTCTTTTATGAACTCAAACCCTAGCTCTGTAGTTGTGATTTCAGAATTTATTATTTCTTTTTCATACAAATAGGGTCATTCTTTCTGTTTGAAATACAGCTCTCACGCTCTTGTAATTAACTTCATTTGTTTACTCATTTGACAAATCTTCCTTGATTCTTATATATTTAATATTTCTGTTTTTTTCTGTTGTATCTCTGACTTACATTTAATATAATGAAATTACTCCTATATTTTTATAATTTCCTATCTGGTTTTTAAATCAGTAATAATTATATGAAATTCACTTTTTTATGTCCCTAATGTCTAATTTGAAGCATAGGCATCCAATAGGTGCTGATAACTGGAATGAATCCCAGTTCTAATGGGAGAAAGATGGCAGGCAAATTTTCTTCCAGAAAACTGTAACTTTTGACCATGAAGGAAGAAATTATGAATAATAGTACTGTGGTGGTCCCCCATAAACTTATGTATTCTGAATGCTTGCTCCCCAGCTGGTGGCAATTTTGGAATTGGTACCTTGTTGAAGGTGTGTTACTGGGGGTGGGATTATGGGAATTATAGCCACCTTCCCATTGCCAGTGTTTGGCACACCTTCCTGCCGCTGTTGACCACCTGCTGTACCAACAGTAGGTACCTCTGCTTATGCCAATGTTTTCCCTGCCACCATGAATCTTCCCTTCAAGTCATTAAGCCAAACTAAACCCTTTGCTCCCAAGTGGCCTTTTGGTCAAGTTCTTTGTGCCAGCAACACGACACTGACCAAAACAGTAATTTGGTACCAAGGAGTGGTGTTGTTGCTGCTAGAAACCTGATTCTGTGGCTCTGGCCTTTTGGAACTCTTTTGAAGGAGGGATGTGGAAGGATTTGAAACCTCAGGCTAAGAAATGTATTGCAATGCTGTAAGTACAGCTTGATGGATTCTGGTCAGATTTGAAAGAAAGACCTGAATGCAGTAAGAACTATGGATTGTGAGATTTGGGTTGCAAAAGGTGAGAAAGAACTTAGTCAGGATTAGTCTAGAAGCAGTTTGTGGGAAAGGCTTGCTGTGTTGTGCCTGCCCGTGTCCTGAGAAATTGTGCAGGGTTGCATTGTATAGAAATCGACTGGTGTGAGCAGATGGATATGCCACAGAAGGAAATGAAATCTTTGGGCTGAAACTGCTGCCCATTCAGCCGCAATTATTTGAGAGATTATGACAATTGACAATTGAGATTCGGCTAGGTGGTCTGCATTGCAACAGAAGGAAAAATACTGACTCTTTTGAAATAAGGGGCCTGAATGTGGAAGGAGATTTCCTGATCTTCAAAGTTGGTTTTGTTCCTCCCTGGATTAAAAATTGGTAGTTAACCTGGTACTATGTAATATAACAAATGCAGGAAAGAGTGTCATTGGTTATTGCAACATGGCTTTGGTTTTTGGAAATGGCCATCTGCAGTGTGAAGCATGCTTATTGAGTTACCTGCATCTCTATGGATGCAGCCATGAGGATGAACTGTGGGTTGCAATGGAGAACCAATAGAGATGCCAGGACTATGGGATGGCTGCCAAGGAGAGCTGCTGGCACTGGATGAAGTTTTCTGGACTGTGAGGAGTTTAGCTGGAATTGGAACTCCAGAGACTCTTCACTGATTAGAATTATCAAACTTGGAGACCTGTTTCTGTACAGAAAGATACACTAGGGAGAGATGAGAAAAAGGAAACAAACTTGGAAATGGTGGTTATGATCTTAGAGGAAAACTTAGAGACAGCTGTCCTTTAAACTACAGGAAGAAGTCATAGAAATCACCTTCAATAGGATGAGCAATCAAGCTAGGATTTGATAATTAGCTCCCAGAGTGACTTCTTGCTCAGAGTGAGAGTCCATGTGGGTTGTAAAGGTCAGTACACCTGTCTAAAAAAGCAGAAAGATGCACGTTTATAGATGAGGAATTCTAGTTGGCATTTACTCTACAATGAGGACTTTCATATCTGCTGTAGGACATCATGGATCCTTTGAGAAGTTACCAGGCCTCATCTATGGTGGGAAAATGCATAAGTCTTACACATACAGAGCTCTGGCTACCACTTCTCACCTCTCAGAGATCCTGACCAGTTAAGAACTTTTTAAAAGAATCTTTGAATAGTATGTTTGTTTAGAGCTTGATACAAGAGGGCTGGAAATTCTTGATTATATGTGTGGTTAGAAGTTTGCTATGAGTGAGGGAGGATATTTTGAAAATCAGAAAAATTTCACATATCATTCAGATAATTTTTTAGTGGTAGCCACTAAAAATAATTATAATTTGAAGCAAAAATGCCACCCAAAGCAGGAAATTAAAAAATAACAACCAAATGCCCTGAATTAATTATGTTGTGACAATCAGGTCCTAAGATTCATGAATTCTGAGGAGAAGGGATCCAGACTCAAGTTGGACAATCCTCCTCAGCTGTTGGCCCACTCCTACTGTCCTTGTTGCATCCAACTACTAATTAGAGCTAATTAATTTAGTGATGTCCCCATCCTATTCCAGAGGACCCATGACTTAATACCAAGATCATGATACCTTCCAAATTGTCTTGAAGTTGACAGCGGTAAGAGATGACACTGCTGGATCTGGTTATGTACTAGAAAGCACCACAGAAAGGACCTGCATTCTCTTTAAATACTGACACTAAGAACATTTATCTTCGCCTAATTTGCATTAATTAACACTGGCTAAGTAGGCATGTTTACAAGCTGTGAAGGTATAACCTCATCCCATGGTAATTCTGAATTTGAGCCAAGATTTTAATCAGAACAGACTATTGATTTTGCTCATAAGGAACATTCATTGCTTAAAATAAGTTGGCAAAATTCAGATATTATCAATCACAATTATTAATCCTCATTTGGTAAAAAAAACATTATTGTTCATTTGGTTCAGAAATTATTTTCAAACTCAACTATAATGCAAACTTATACTAGGAATCAATTGGACACATTAATAAATGATTTCACTAAGCATGTATTATGCTTAAATGTCTAGAGAAGAATTTTTAACTGATTATACAGAATATCTGAGCTAGAGAGATGGCTCAGCGGATAAAGGGCTTGCCATGCAAGCCTAACCACACAAGTTTGAATCCCCTGAACCCCCTTCCAAGTATTCTTGCAGAACACCTAAGGAGAGAAGGGAAGTGAAGACAGAAGAATACTGAAGCACATGAGCTAGCTAACCTGGTAAATATAGTGATGAATAAGAGATAGTAAACACACTACATGCAAAGCCAATAGACCAACATCAGAATGGGAGACTATCTTTGCCAGCTATTCTATAGACAGAGGCCTAATATCTAAAACCTAAAAAGAACTCAAAAAATAAAATAATAAGATTATAAAATAGCAAATAAAACATCCCTCGCATAAAATGGGGCACTGAACTCAACAGGGAATTCTCAGAGGAGGAAATACAAATGGCCAACTCTCATTTAAGAAAATGTTCAATGACATTAATCATCAGGGAAATGCAAATCAACACAACAATTAGATTCCACCCCACTCCAGCCAGAATGGCAATCATTAAAAAAATCCAACAACAATAGATTCTGGTGAGGATGAGGGGGGAAAAGGAAGCCTTATTCACTGCTGGTGGGATTGCAAACTTGTGCAACCACTATGGAAAGCAGTGTGTAGGATCCTGAATAGGATAGATATAGAGCTACCAACGGACTCAGTTATCCCTCTACTGGGCGTCTACCCACAAGACTTCTTGCCTCAGCACAGAGACATTTGCTCAACCATGTTTACAGCAGCTCAATTCATAATAGCTAAAAATTTGAATTAACCTAAATGCCCATCACTGGTGGGATATCAAAGTTGTGGTACATATACACTATGGAATTCTACTCAGCTGTAAGGAAAAAATGACATAATGAAATTTAAGGAAAAGTGGATGGACTTGGATCACATCATTGTGACTTCACACAAGGGAAGGGTGGGGGCTTACCAATCTAAACCAATAATGAAGGATATCATAAAATCCTATTTTCATGCAGTAAGCTCTGGCAAAACTGTGGGCATCATCAGGTAAGAGAGGCCCTGAATAGTTCAGGAGGTAGCCTAACCCCAAAACAAATTGCTCCGGCCTGTTAACTCCAGGTCCCAGTCATTGGTTACTTCCCACACTGAGCTGTTGATCAAAAAGACCCATGAGGTTCCCCCAAATAAGACAGGCTTACATCAAATATCCACCCCAGGCAAAAGGTAAGACCCTATTGCTGAAGATACCACAGACTGTCATCCTACAACATGGAGACATCCATGTTTAATCCAGAATGGTATCCAGCCTACAGATGGTAGTATGTGTAGTGCTGGAAAGCATTAGATAAACTGCCAGGGGAAATTGACCAAAGATATTCCGAGAAAGCAGAGGTCATTGATACATAGCACTGAATGATGTTACAAGAATGCTGAAGACTGGTAGAGACCAGTAAGCCAAGAAGTGCTCTCATCCATACAACAGTGGCACTAAAACTAGGTGGGTAATCAATGGCTTGTTAATTGGTTAAGAGATCCTCTCAGAGGCAGGTAACCCTTAACTGGAACTGGGATCCATGGGGAAACCCCCACTAACCATAGATCTACAGAGAGACTATACACATTAGAATCTTGCCAAATTAACAAAATTTTTCTTATTTAACCTATACTGATCTCATCTCCATTGGAGATTCTGTTTTTATGATTCAGAAGCCAAGGAGAACCACGGAAAAGCCAATCCCACCAGCAGGACCTGAGAGGTTGCCTATCACCCCTATCTGAAGAAGTAGCCAGATTAGAAAGAGACCTACTTCCACAGCCAAGTCAGATAGCCTGAGAAAGGATAATAGAGACAGACACTGAGGATACCCAACACAATCCAAAGCAGAAATCCAGAGACTCTTAAGGCATCAACAGTAAAGCAGACCTAAAACTCACCAGCCATGACTCAGGGATCTGAGTGGAAGGTGGGGAGGAATGGAATAAAAATACAGAGAACTCCAGTCCATGAGAAGACAAGAAGGAATGAAGCCTCAGGTACTTTTTAACTTACTGCTAAAAACTCTATGATGAACAACTTGAAAAGAAGATTTATTAACTGTGATGTGTATTTTAAAGGAAAATGACTTGTTAAAAATATACTTGTGTAAGCTAATTGTTTTGGGAATGGTCTTAACTATTTGGGGGAAGGAGTTCACATACTTATAAGGTTCTGTCAACATCTTTTTTGGTGTTATAACAGATTGTAGATGAAAGTATAAAAGCTGCGAGTGAAAAAAACATAAAAACAAACAAACAACAACAAAAAAAACAAGATGGAAGGTTAAGAATTTCCACTCAAGTTTACCAACACATGCACCCACATTCACACACATGAACACACACACATCACATCACACACACACACACACACACACACACAATTTTCTTTTTTTTTAAAAAAATATTTTATTTATTCATTTTCAAGGAGAGAGAGAGAGAGAGAGAGAGAGAGAGAGAGAGAGAGAGAGAGAGAGAGAGAGAGAATGCACCAGGGCAACCACCTTGTGGGTCTGGCTTATATGGGTCCTGGGGAATTGAACCATGGGCCTTAGGCACTGGAGGCAAGTGCCTTAACTGCTGAGCTATCTCTCCAGCCCACACACACAATTTTCAAAACAATTGTTTACTGGATTTACACTGGATCAATGCAAAATAAATATCCATTAGGCAAACATCTTCAATTCATGTCTGACATCTATAACCAGTGACAGCAGTCTCTGGATTTTCCAATTTTACCCCTCATGCTAGGCTGAGTAACCAGGAAAAATATCCATTCCCAACCAACAGTGCTCCATGGTAGTCCTTGCATATTCTTGGTATATCCAAAACATCTTTAGGTCTCCATTGCAAGCCATCTTGCATGGTTCATCTTCCAAAGGTATCACTGGCCTCTCTACAGGGACATCACACCCTGTTCCATATACCATGTCTCGGAAATGGCTCCTGGAAATGTGTGCACTTCATTACCCTTTTCCAAACATTTTTCATGCTTACAAAATCAATACTAGGTATGCAGGACATAGCCATATTGTTAACCCAAGGACAAAATAAATCATGACCTTCAAGAGAAATTTTCTTCCTTTCAAAAGAGCTTGGATTTCTACCATTCAATTTTTCCTGAGTGGAATCACCTCAGGCATCCTCTCCATTGTTTCAATGTAAAGTAGTTGAGGCATCCTTAATGGTGGTAATCTTTTTGACATAGCAGCTTTAGTGACCAGTCTCATGCCATTAACCTTAAATTTCATTGATTTTTTCCAACTATTAATCTTATATCTCTCAGCTCTATGTATGAAATTCATTTATGATATATATTCATATATATTATAATTATATATAAATGCATGAACGTAATGTTTTATCATACTTTTATTAACTTGGTACAAGGAAATTTCCACTTGTGATATCATGTTGAAACTCTAAATATTATGACTTAGAAACATTTTTTATTTTATTTCTTTGCACTAGGGATGCTTGATGGGTGTGTGTGTGTGTGTGTGTGTGTGTGTGTGTGTGTGTGTGTGTGTGTATTCTAAGAAGCATATCTTCCAAGCAACATTAGTAGATGTAATGCATCAGGAATGATACAGGACTCAGGAGGCATCCTGAAGTAGATTTCTCTCGAAATGTATAACATCAATAAATAACTACAAACTATAAACTCTAGGTTACTTTAGAAAATATTATCCCTATATTTTGTCTATTAGAGAGGAAAGAAAAGTTACTAAATGAGCTGGATGGGTGGATATAGTAGTACATGCCTACAGACCCTGTACTTAGGAGGCTGATGCAGGAGGATCTGGAATTCAAGGCCAACCTGGGCTCTCTAGAAAGAGCCTTTCTCAAAAAAAAAAAAAAAAAAAAAAAACACCAAGTTGGCTAGAAGGAGGGAATGATTAAAAAATATCTACACACCAAACTGGTCTTTGTTACACATAAAACATCCTTTCAATAAATTATCTGCCTTCTTTCTTTTCCGCCTTTTCTCCCCCTTCTTCCTTCCTTCCTTCCTTCCTTCCTTCCTTCCTTCCTTCCTTCCTTCCTTCCTTCCATTACCCTCTCTTCCTCCCTCCCTTTTTCTTTGTCTTTCTTGCCTCTTTCTCTTCCTTCTGTCCTTCCTTCCTTCCTTTCCTCTGCCCTCCCTTTCTCTTTGTCTTTCTTGCCCTTTTTCTTTCTCCTTTTCTTTTTCTTTCCTTTTATTTTTTCTCACATTCCTTCCTTCCTTCTTTCCTTCCTACGGAGAGTACTTAAGATTAAACTCAGGGCTGTGCACGTAGCAGGCAAGTACTATACATCTCAGTATCATCCTGTATCCTTGCTATGCTTAATAAAAAGATAGTCATCTTAGGTTTTAATCAATGAACCTTGAAAATTGGTTCTTTTTTAAATTGTTAGGCATAACAATTCTTGGGACTGAGCTAAGTTAGCAAGTTAGCATAAAAGTCCTCTATTCTCTGTTATCAATGTAAAATAATTTATTTTTGGCCCATAACCTCATATTCAACTATCTTGGAGCCAGAAATATTTTAAGATGTTTTAATGACTGAAAAGAAACAGGAAACATACACTGAAGACTGCATAAGACTACCAATAAGGAATGCAAATCATTACTTCTCCAGTGAAATATTTCAGAATTCATGTGAAGCTTTGTAACTATAGGAATTATATTAGAAGCTTAATATCAGTTCTGGACAAGTTTTGCTATCAGATGAGTTTTGGAGAAAAATTTAGGAAATCTTTCTGATTTCAGTATTTCTGGCAGTTGTAATTAGGGATTAAGGATCTTAAACCTGTATAGATGTAAGGGAAATTTTTTTTTCCCAAAGAATATTCTCTATGAAGGAGCAATGTGATATCAAACCACTTGTCTATCACCACGAGCACTGATTCTATGAGAATCTGTAATTTATATAAAAGTTGGATGTCAGCCAGCCCTGCAAAATTTCTATAATATTTTTTCATGACACCCATTAATCACAGTCTTGTTGGCATTTCAATAAACCAGGACACTAAGGGATTGGAAATGGTTTAGTAAATGGCTATAATACAAGCTGTGTCCACCCAACGCATAGGCCTAGACAGTGTCACTACTGCTCCCAGATTAACTGGTCCAGGTCCTTGCTTGCTCGAGTGGGTAGGAGCTTCTGTGTTTGAATTTTTACCAAGAACACCAGATGACTCTAACATAATCACCAGTAGAGACAATAGTTTCTGTTACATTAAAACTTCATCTGCTTTTGTGTGGGAGACCTTTCCCCATATAGAACCTTGAGTGTCAAATGTAATACGTAGATTTCTTAGGTGAAATGATTGCCTTTTTTTTGGTGGGGGTAAGATACACAATGACTTTCATGAGTGAAATAATTAGTCTTGCTGGGAAATGATATGGTTCCAACTGCTTCTAATCAAGTACTTTAAAAAGCATCAATACTTAACTGAAGCAAAGCACAAGAAATAATCAAAAACTCACTTCCTGGTGACCGATTTGATTCTTATTTGTACAAATTCAAAATATTGTGTTAAAAAATGGAACTGTGCTCCTGGATGCTATTTAAAATTGCGAAGAAGACTGGGGGATTGAGAGTCTGATTTAAATAGCTGGGGTGGTAGAAAGTGACTGTAATTTGACTATGAATCATGGTGATGCTCACAGGAAGATTGTGACAAGGAGACAAAGGGGCACCGCTGTCCATTATAAACCACTGAACTGCCTTCAGATAAATGCATCTTGTCCTTTGAGTGGAAGCCACCTATCAAATCTCTCCCCACAGCCTGCTTTGTTCATAGTAATGAAAATGCACTCCCCACAGCACAAACTGCCTAATTCATTAGCTCCAGCCTGCCTGGACCACCTGCCTGGGTCAGGAGGAGAAGCAACAGGAGAAAAAGGGTCATATTTTTCTTAAGTGCCTGACCTCTATCCAAAATTGTTAAAGATCTTCCTCATTATTGTGAGAAGCTCTGTGCACTAGGCAGCCAGGTAACCCCCAGAGCATGCCTTGACCGAGTCACACTGGCTTCCTCATTAAAGAGAAAGTGCTTGGTCGGGTTCCTTGGAATTGGGGACTTCCAGAGAGTATGACAAAGAGTCTCATTTAGTTTTCTTTTCCCAGTGACTCCCCCATGGATACCAGGCACTCTTGACATTGCCTTATGGATCCCGTGGTTTGAACGTTGGTGGGTCCTGGTAACTTTTACAGCAGAGCAGTATGGGTAGGAAATGTTCATAGTCCTTGAAACATATTTTAAAAGTACTAATTGACATATATGTTCTGGAAAGAGCAGAACTAATCAAAGCAGTCTGAGAGATGATAATGGGATGAATCTTGAAATGGATGAAGTCGAGGTTTTATATATATATATATATATATGTTAAGAAAAAGAACGGGCCACCAGGACGGATTGATTTTGGCCTTTATTTTCACCAAAGCTGCCTGCACATGTTAAGCCTGTGCTGACAATATGAAACACTTTTGAAATGGCAATGTGTTTGCAGTTTTTATGAATAAAATACGGTTAGGCTGAATCTGCTGAAATTGATGAGACTGTTTTTACATCTTAAAGGAGTATCTAATTACTAATCTCAATGTTGTCATTTGCAGATTGCAGATGACAAATACTCAGCAATCTTCCAAGTCAGGGAAACAGCCCGGCGAAGGATGGAAGAGTCATCTTTAAGAAGAGCCGGATCTATAAAAAGAGCTGGATCAAAAGTAGACACCCGATCACACACCCACTGTGGTTGGGCTGACAAAAATAGCCACTTGCACAGATTTAGTTCACTTCAATGTCAGGCTTTCCCTCCAACCACCCTGCCTCCCTCCCTGACTTCCATCTCCTTAACAGATCTCCATGGTGAATTCAGCACTGAGAACAGGTGCCTGAGTCCTCCGCACCAAACGCTCCATCAGAAACTGCTTCTAGAGGCAGCCAGCCCAGAACACTCATCCACCTTCCTGGCAGAGCTTGGCTTTGTAGTGCGAACATGTAGAATGTGTCTATGAGGTGCCAGGCACTGTGCCACACACTTTGCACCACCGAATCCCCAGCAGCCCTGAATCACAGTCATTATGGTCCTTATTTTCCTGTCGAGGAAAGGAGAGCTTAGACAAGTCCCTTGCTGAAACACATATTTAATTAGTGGTGAAACAGATGCTGACCCTCTGATCACACAGGCTGTGTTGTGTGTTCAGCTATTTTTCTTGGTTGCCTCCTGCTTGGCCAAGCAGGGAATCTTGGACACACATGCTGGTTGGGTTTCCTCAGAGGAATACCCACTACCCATAGTCCTGTCTGTCTCTCACCTCAAGACTCTGATCAGAATTGTTAAATCTAGCTGACTCCTGTTTTAAAAAGAGATATAAGTGAAAGTGTTCACTTTTTATTTGGGGATACAGAAAGTCACAGGCAGTTGGTCAAGTAGGGTGATTCATCTTTTGTAGGGTCGTCGCATGGAGTACTAGCATAGTACCAAGGCTGTGTAGTTAACTCAGCCTTAAACAGATCTAAAATACTATACATGTGTCATTTTTTTTATTTTTATGCTTACTTTTGACATTAATCGTAAACACGACTGCTCAAACTAGCAAGAGGTGGAAGGCATACCATCACTTCCTTAAGTCCACAGAGTGACAGTGATGGTTTCCATATCTCATTCGCCTCAAGCACCAGCATGCTAAAAGTGATTAAGTACAGGCTGAGAATCAGAAATGCTTGGGACTAGAAGTGTTTTGGGTTTCATAACTTTTTGGTTTTAACATTATATGTATACCTATTATTAGATATATTGGGAATGGTTCCCAAGTCTAAACACAAAATTCATTTGTTACATATATACCTTATGCACCTAGCACAAAGGCAACTTCATACAATATTTTAAATAATTTTATTTGTGAAACAACATTGAAATATATTCAATCATCTTTTAGAAAGCCATGAAGTCTGATGTGGAATTTTCTGTTTGTGGCACCACGTCAGTGTTCTGCCTTCAACTATTTGTTAGCATTGTGGTTGGTGACAAGGACTGCACAAAGCCATGGAAAAGAGACATGAATGGGGGTCCTTGATACCAGCTAAACAAACATGGACTCCAGAATTTTATAAATAAGTAAAGTTGCACATTATTTTAAAAAGAAAAAAATCAAAAAAATTTACAATTTTTGAGCATTTCAAATTTTTGGATTAAGGATGTTCAACTCTTTAGTACTTTATCTCATCAGTCCTCTGCCTCTCTCTCTCTCTCTCTCTTTCTCTCACAAATAAGTAAATAAATAAATAAAATATTAAAAATATTCTGGGGAATAATAGGTACTTAGGCAACATCTTGCTTCATTAGTTGCTCTTTCTTGCAATGTTAAAAGGCCCAGAGAAGAAAGCGCATTGCATAATGTTGCCTTTGATTCCTAAAAACTTGTGTCACCTTCCAGCAGGGCCACCGCTTAGCAGTAGAGTCAGGTCAGGATGAACATTGGCTACCTGACCACAGCTTACAAGGCAAGACAGACACTGCCTCCCATTGCGTAGCACAGTCTGGACGGCAACTTGGCTGACTCATAAATGGTGTTCACAGGTCCTAACTAAGGACCAACACCTTCCAACTAAAGATCCATAGTGTGACACATAGTAAGCTGCCTCTAATAGACAGCTATGCAGACCAGTGAGGATGCTACTGCAGCAGAAAGCTCAAATCCCTAGGCCA
This sequence comes from Zapus hudsonius, assembly GCA_004024765.1. Lineage (NCBI taxonomy): Eukaryota > Metazoa > Chordata > Mammalia > Rodentia > Dipodidae > Zapus > Zapus hudsonius. The sequence goes on from PVHP010011117.1 coordinate 45,041, forward strand.
ACAAGATAAAAGAAAATATAAAATTAACAAAACACTGCACCAGAGAGAACCCACTTGGCTGGGGTGACTTCCAAATGAGGCATCCTCTTGGCATCTGAAGGGGAGAAAGAATCAGCAGAGAACCTAAATCTAACTGTGGGGAAACTTCCTCCATTCTGTGAAAGGAATTAGCTAGACTCATATACAAGAGTGGCTGCCAAATGGAGCTTGAGCAGGGGCAGTAGTAAGCAGGCAGTGATTCTCAGGAAGACAAAGTGCATCAGGACAGAAAAATCACCAAGGCAAACAAATACCCAGCTGGCCAGGCAGCACCAGGGCTTAGTGGTTTTAAAAATCAATGATCTGCTCAAACAAAGAACATTTTCTATTATACATTCTCTGACATATATTGATTTATAGTGGATTTTTCTCTCCCCTTTTTGCTTCATATATCATGGTTTTCCTAAGAAGAGTTGACCTTATCATCACACAGTGCCTAAGAGGCAACAGAGGCTGCAAAAGGTTAAATGATATATATGTTTACACTAAAATTGAGCATTGTATTTCACATGTGTGTAGGCACCCCCTTGTACCTCATTACTTATTCATGGGAAATTAGCCTTGCTCAAAATAGCCTCTAAACTTGCATCTCTTATATGAAACTTCTGTCTTGTTTGTAAAAAGTAGTTTCAAAAAATGTAGTAACACTTGGTTAATGGGCAAATTTTCTTGGCAGATATGTCCATGTTTAATATACAACGATGATTGATGTTCAGAATGAGTATGGCCAGATTCAGAAATGCCTTCTGAGTAATTTTATAAGACATTAAATT